>JAHWFP010269524.1:19447-33265 GCA_023313725.1 Lithobius niger
AGTAAGTCGGGTGTGACCAATGCGCAAACGGGCCAACACTACCTCCTCACGGCGACTGCGGCGACACTCAGAGTGCCACTCCTCGACAGTGCCTTTAATAGCTGGTAATGGGACCATGCTCAGATAACCATGCATCCGTGTGCAAAAGTTTAGCTACGTAGGCCTTCTCAATATTGCGCTAGCCATGAGCAATGAGTCTATGGGATTTAACATGGGGCCAGCGTTACTAGTTACTAACTAGCTAGTCAGTAACATAAAAACAACGTTATTGACGCATCTTTTTCTCTTTGATTGGTGGACACTCATCTTTTAAATTTTAGTTTTTTTTAATCTCTGACCCTTTCCCTTACATTTTCCACAATTTGAAACATTTCTGTCGCATTGGGATTTATCCTTCAACATGCCAAAATATGCTTTTAGTTGCTTTTAGTTGCTCAGTATTTCTGCTACTGAGACCGCCTTTTTATCATTAACAATCAATTTTTTTAACAATCGGATGTCTACAATAGGCTGATCTACTGTCACTTGGCGGTGACACACCGTGTGTAAGAGTAAGGTGAGATATCTCGGTTTTGGGTTGGACCCGTGCCTTGACTGGTCGCACGATGTTGCGGCTGTCAAGGACACCTTGTCATCCAGGCTCAATATTTTGAAACTGCTCACTTGTAACAGGTCGATAGCGAAACGTGCCACACTGCTAACCTTTTACAAGGCGTACATAAGAGCGAGTGCTGACTTTCATGCCCCAGTCTTGGTGACTTCGCGCAGTGCCATGAGAGGTGTACAAGTTGCTCTGAATGCTTGCTTGAGGGTCGTGTCTGACTGCTTGCCTTCGACCCCAGTGCTGGCGCTGCTAGTGGAATCTGGTAATTTACCCATTGATATTTGTCAGCGAGCGGTTGCAAGAGGACGGGCAGACCCCCTGGCCTGCATTATCTTGGACTATATGTCACTGTCACAGAGGGCTCGGGATCTTCTGGGTGCCCCAGGGTTGGGAGCATCTCTGCTGGCTGCCCCGGAGCTGGCCCGTTTCCCGAGGGTTCTCTTTGCTTCCCCTCCACCCCCCTGGTTGTGGTGTGGTGATGCCCTCCAATCCATCCATAGTGACCACAGTGAGGGTTTCCTCGGTGTTCGAATATTCTGTGACGCGTCCTTCTCGGCTGAGAGGGAGACGGGAGGTGTTGGTGTTTGTGTACCTAGCTGTCACCTTGAATACAGCTATTGTCTGGAGTCGGTGCCTTCGGCCTTCGTGGGTGAACTGGTGGCAATTGCGGCGGCTTTGGAGGTTGGTATGGATTTGCATGCACAGGCTTTCTGCGTAGTTACGGACTCGCTCGCGGGGATGGGCTTCCTCAGGAAATGTTTTACCTCCTTAGATGTGTCCCACCCTCTAGTCCTTGAAATTGGGTGGAAACTTATTTTGGCGTGATGTCAGGATTGTGTGGACCCGTGCTCACTGTGGTGAGTTCGGGAATGAGCTGGCCGACGAATTGGCCAAGAGCGGTTCTCGCCAGGTTGCCCCAGTTTTATTTTTTGCGGTTGGACCCAGGGACCTCCGACCGGCTTATGCCAGGTCGTCCGGCAGGGTCTGGCAGGAGCGATGGTCTGTGGGATTGACTGGTCGCACTTTATTTGGGATACACCCAACTGTCTCACAGCCAAAGGCTCTCGATGGGATTTCTCGAAATGGCGCGGGTCTGCTTTCCAGGCTGCGCACTGGGCATGTTCAGCTACGTGCCCACCTCTTTCGGTTAGGGTGGGCTCGTTCTCCGGTGTGCGAATGTGGTACGTCCGATGAGACGGTGTTGCACTTCCTGCGTGATTGTCCTCTTTGGGAGGCACAGCGACACTTTAACCTTGAACCGGGAGACAATCCCCTGGCCGTGATCCTGGGGGTTCCCCCGCATGTACAGAAGGGAAGGGTATGCTGCCGTAGAGCACTGGTCTTCAGCAGGGCCACTGGCCGCTTTACTATGTAAGCGGTTAGAGCTTCGATGACATTTTGCGGAATTGCTGCTTGCTCCTCTTGTTAATCCCGAAATTTTGTACGAAGTGGAAATCAAATCAAATCACTGCTGTAGCCTGCGCACCGAATAAGTAACTGGGCGCTTCCCTGGCACTTTGCTTTGTGTTGGTTTCTATGTTTTCTTGCTTCTTTGTATTTGCTTTGATTTTCTCGTGTTAGTAAGTAAGTAGCAATTAAGTAGGTTAGGCTTGAGCGCATGGTGTTCAGAACAGCGTAAACTAAACTAAACACACCGTGTGTTTATGTAGGTGAACACATGTTGTGTAGCCAGAACTGTTGGCTGAAACTAACGCCCTCTCCTGTCAAAAAGCGGCTCTTCAGCGGTATTGTCCAACTATGCTATTTTTCTCCCAAGATCCCGCTATAGATTGTAGAGCAGCACACTGACTTCTCTGAGTGCCCGGACGTTACGATGGCTGCTTGTAACATAGTAGTAGAACGTAATTCAGGGATCTTAGTTAACCTCTTCCCTCAAATTCGTGACCTTCGGAAACTTTTTTTTGCTTGGTTAGAGCTGGTGATCGAGGGGACGGGGAAAGGGGGAGGATTATTCAGCCTGATGACTATTGTATCAAATGTTACCGCTTAACTAGAAACGTTCCTTCCACTTTACAGCTGTCACGACGTTGTAACACCCATTCGTTCTCATAAGCCCCCGCGCCAATAATTACAGGAGCTCCATACAAAATAAATTTAAAAAAAAATAATAAAAAAAAAATGCGCATGCGTCAAGTCGTGAAAAATGTACTTTTTATTTTAACTTTGGGTATTTATGAAAAGTACACCCGACCTGCCTTATAACATTCCGCATGCCTTATAACAGCCACGCGAAGATCGCTATCCGCGTATTTACTAGGGCTAAGGTCGGCAGGGGTGAACAGAGCTGCTGTCTCGGTTGGCTTTGGGAATAGTACACGAAACAGCATCAACTTAAAGATTGTGTCGTCACAAACCGAAATGATTCTCGTATTTTAACACGACAATTTATTATTTTCTAGGCTATTGTCTTATGATTCTGCTTCGGCAATCTATTGGAATAATTAATTTTAATTTTTACCGCATTAGTTTTTTAGATTTTTGATCTCATGGTAATTATTAGAAAGTTAGTATAGACACACACACAGATGAAACTTTATGATTATTGAGAGCGTGCAAAGCATCATATACTGCGGGACGCAGTAAATAAAGTTAACAATTATTCAACAGAAAATCTCGTAGACGCTACATTTCCAAGGGATTGATTAACGGTCAAAAAATAGTCCTTTGGGGCCGTACTTGATGTGATGGATCGAGAAAAAGTGCTGGGAGGAATATACCATTAACGGTACACCCGGCCTGCCTTATAACCTTCCGCTTGCCTCATCACTGCCACACGCTGATCGCATCCGCGCTTCAACCATAGCCAAGGTCAACTGAGACAGTAGCTTGGTTCCTTGCAGCGAAGAACAGAGCTACTGTCTCAGTTGGCATTACAATGGACAAGCCAGGACACGCATTAATTGTTTCGTTACAAACCGGAATGATTCTCGTATTTTAAAATCAAAATTTATAATTTTCTAGACTAGTGTCTTATAATTTTGCTTCGGCGATCTATTGGCATAATTAATTTTATTTTTTACCTCATTAGTCTTTTAGATTTTTGTTCTCATAGTATTTATTAGCAAACGATGAAAATTAGCACACACAGATGGCACACACAGATGAAACTTCAAGCTTATTGTAGACGCGCAAAGCATCATCATAGATTAGAAAGTTAACTAGATATACCGTCTTACTTCTTCCCGTCCTACGCGGAGCTCTGGCGGTAGTTGCGGCTACTAACACCTCTGCTAATGCTTTGCCTTCTGCTGCTTCGAAGGCAAAAGCATTAGCAGATGTATTAGTAGCCGCAACTACCGCCAGAGCTCCGCGTAGGACGGGAAGAAGTAAGACGGTATATCTAGTTAACTTTCTAATCTATGGCATCATATACGTGTAAGATACACTAAATAACATTCCACAATATTCAACAGAAAATCTCCTAGACGCCACATTTTAAAACGGTTTTTTTTTACCAAGGACAAGACTAACGGTAAGTAAATAGACCTTTGGGGCCGTACTTGATGGGGAGGATCGAGAAAAATGGCGCTGGGAGGTGTATTATACCCCTTTAACCGTGCCCTTCTGTAGCTAACGGATGGCTCTTGTCCAGCGAAGTCGACGCTTGCTGTAGACAAAAGAAATGCTACTGTTCAGACAAAGAATACCATGTAAGTCTCCTACTATATTTGATAACTTGGCTATACTGCGGCCTCCGTAGTGATAACGCTATTGAATGCACCCTATGGATTCACAGGCTAGTTTAACTGATTTTTAAGAACGCACGGAAAAACAACATCGCTTACAGTTTAATAAACCCCAAAATACAAACGTGAACTGATTCTGTAATTCTGATTTTTTTTAGTATCATTATTCCTTTTTTTTTTTTAGCATGCACTATTCGATGTTGGGTCCAGTCCATAGAATGAAAATTTTGGAAATTCGATGATGTTTCTTACCTGCGAAAACCAGGTTTCCAAATACGAGTTTTTTACAATATTTTATTGTATTTTGCAAGAAACTCCACAAAAAAAAAAAATATCTTGCCTGCGAAACCCAGGTTTCAAAATATGCGTTTTTCACAATATTTTATCGCATTTTGTAAGGAAGTTCCAGGAAAGAAAAACAAATAGTAATAAATTCCCCGTCCAAAAAAAAAAAAAAAAAAAATCGGCACACTGCATCAGACTTTGGTAGGGTTAACAAAATAAAAATAAAAAGAAACAAGCGGCTTCAGCGACTACCTAGTCGCATCCGGTCTTCTGTACAATTCTGCCACTACCAATAGTGAGGCACACTTCTCTATCACGCATTGCAACAGCTGTCTCTATTATATAATCTAAAAGCAGTAACCATCAGAATTGCCCGTTAAAGATGTGTTAGCTTTTAAGCTTATTTTACATTTTAGGCGTAATTGTCAGCGTTTAGGCCTACTTTACAACTTTCATTTCTAAGTAGCAACTGACGAAGATTTGGATTGTATACAGTAAGCCTATTATTTTTGCAACACGGTATGCCTCGATCCGGGCACACAGTTACAGTGTTACAACGTAATGCGCAACGTAGCCTATATAGATCAGTGGTAGTAAAGAAGGGACAGGAGAGACGCTGTTGAGAAAGCCAGCAGCGACTCGTAGCATCTTGACGTTGCCATGGTAACGTAATTTTTGGCTTAATTTTCATTTTTTTGGCCTAATTTTTTAACGGCAGTTTTAGTTTCGTAAGTAACAGATAGGCCTAATGGAGAATTTGGTTCGACCGTAAGCCTATTAATTCATGCAACAATGCGATAAGACTCTTTTAAACGAAGCTAAAATGTTTTTGTTTTTACGGCTGCATTAACACAAATCCTTAGGATTTCAATTCGACGATGAAAGGTTATTATTTAATTTAGTTACGTCGAAGAATTCTATTAGCTATAAGGAGGTAACGATGTTTTAATTTGCCATGTTATTTAACTAACTTTTGACACTGAATCTAACGTTGTAAATAGTGGTCGTCTCTATCTGGTACCGTTGCGAAGTTGAAAAAAGCGACGGACGGACGGACAAAGTCGTTGCAATAGTCTTATCAGCCGGTACGGCTGTACAGAAGACTAAAAATGGCGCCCGCCCGCATCGACTTTTGGTTTGTACACTTATGAGAACCAAGGTATTTATTTTAATCGACTTAAACAGTAAGTTTGTTTGCTTTGTGGGCAGACTTCGGGGAAGTACTACGTGCATTCGTGGCTGGTCTCATCCGAAGACGTAATTAGATTGAAGCGCCTCCTTGGCCAACCCCGAAGGGGCCGAACCGACCAATAATAAGGCAAAAAGGATTATTAGTATTTTGTTCGTTTTGGTCTCATGTCGACGCAGAGAGCAACTTTTCTGGCACATTCCCAGATAAAGATTAAATTGGCGGAAAAAGCAATTGGTTCCAGACAAGACCTTTCTCACAATAAAAGACTCGGGCTAAAGCTAAGGATTGGCCAGGATTAACTTCATTTTTACTGTTTTCACAGCTAACTTTTTTCTTTCTTTTTTTTTGGTCGATGGCTTAAGCATCCACCCTTAAAGGGGCATAGCTGCCCAACGAGCACATCACTTTTCCACCATATTCCATATTAAAGGTGCCTATGACAGTTGCGCATCTAGCGCCGTCTCACTATTTATTTAGTTCTCTGTAAGCACTTGATTTCAACAAGGGAAGGAAAGCGCAAAGAAATATATTTTTACCCAACAAACTAGCCGCGTGTCTCCTTAATTATTGAACGTAAAGTTGGTTTGTCACGTGCATCTGGGAGCAAGCGGTCAAGGATAACGATATCACTGTCACTACATGGCACCCATCTAGCGGTTCAAAATCTGCGTTTCAAAACAGTCGATATACAGAAAAAAAGCGCCCGTGATGTCGTTAGGCCTAACTTTGCTGCTTGCTTCCTGGTGCATGTGGGCGTACCAAATTTATATACGCTCAGTAATTAAGGAGGCACGCGGCTTGTTTGTTGTGTAAAAATAAATTTATTAGTGTGATCCTTCGCCAGTTGAAAGTAAGGGCTAGACAGAATAGATAGCTGCAAATGGCTTTAGATGCTACAGATTGTCATTTGGTGGCCATCCCCCTTCAAAATCACTGCTCGGAGTTTTCTGCCAGTCGGCCTTCAGAATTATATCTTTTATTAATTATTATATACTAGCTGAAGCCCGTAGTACGCACGGGCGGTCTTGGATGCACCGTTGGCAATATTGGTGTGGGTTGGTCTCTCAGGTATACACCCGTGCTCCGCTAAATTATGTTTCTTCAATCACTTTTTTGCGCACACTTAGCACTAACTGGCTCGTGTGTATCTCGGCCAAGCAGGAAGCCATAATCCGTGAGTCGAAGGCGTGTTTCGCGTCGTGTGGCCTTGTCGTTTTATTATGTTGACCTTGTCATGTCGGCGTGTAATGATTTGTTGACATGTTTACTTTTATCAAAGTGATAGATAGAGGGCATGCTGCAGGAATAGTTTATTTGTATTTTGAAACATTTCAACGGCTTATGAAGGCCGCAGTTCAGAATTTTAAGTTTAGTCTTATTGGCTCTGGCCATGCTTAGTGAACACAAAGGACGTCAGTCTTACTTAGGCTAAACAAACGCTGATTCATTTCACCATATTCTAATTCGAACTTGTTATTTATTTTCCCACGATTTAAGTTCACTGTTGTTCAATAAACGAAACTAATACTTCTGATTAAGAAATATGTTAATTTAATTTTTATTCTTCTGATCATTTGTTGGCTCATTTTTTCAAATTCTCAGCATAGTTTATTTTTCTTGTTGCCGGATGCAGTCCCATGTAGGGAGTTTTGTATGGAGTTGAAGTTTGGTTTCCCAGTCCGTATTTAATTTGTAAGTGGTACCATGAACAAATGAGAGTCCACCGGCCTTGCCCCGGAGGGGCTCGTTTAATTTGCTCCTGGTAGTATATAGTCTGAGCGGATGGTTTAGAGCCCTCTTCTTAGGCTCAATCAATTCAAATCAAATCAAATCACAATCAAATCGAGGCAACAAAGTTTACTAGATTTTCAATAAGATGAAACGTATAGTAAATCGATTGGCCCTGAAGGCTTTTCAGCCTTCCTCTACAAGGAAGTTGCCTGTGAAATTGCTCAGGCTCTCTCTCTATACTTTTCACTGCATCTTTTGACTCTGGCCAAATTCCTACTGTTTGGCCCGATGCAATTATAATCCCAATCTTTAAAAAGGGTAATGCATCCCTCCCCTCGAATTATCGACCAATCGCCCTCACATCTGTTATCTGTAAAGTCATGGAATCCATTATGAGAAACCATCTGATACGACACTGCAACAGATTTGAACTATTGGATATGAACCAGTTTTGTTTTTTGCCAAAACGTTCTGCAACCCTACAGTTACTACTGGCTGTGGACAGATGGACATCGCCTCTTGACTTGGGTATCCCGTCAGAAATTATTTACTTCGACTTTCAACGCGCATTCGACTATGTCGTGCATTCGAAATTAATTGTTAAATTAAAACACCTAGGCCTCGCAGGGAAAATACTGAACTGGATTCATGCCTTTATCAGCAACAGGAGGCAGAGGGTAAATAAAAGTTAATAATACTTTCTCAGACTGGCTGCCGATTCAGAGTGGCGTTCCGCAGGGCTCGGTTGTTGGTCCGCTGCTTTTCGTCATGTTTATCACCGACTTATTGCCTGATAACACCAACAGTGATGTTCACGTCTCCAAATTTGCGGACGACTTAAAGGTTGGCCGTGAATTGATTTCTGATGAGAATCGAACTAGTCTTAGACATACAATTAATCGCGTGGCAACATGGTCGCAGGACTGGCAATTGCCTTTATCTCTATCAAAGTGCCACTCGATGCACATTGGAAACCAACTTGGTTCACCTGAGTATTATATAAGTGGAACCTTGATCGAGGCTAAAGCATCAGTAAATGACCTGGGTGTCCTGTTTAACTCGGACATGAAGTCTTCAAAAGCACTGCTCCTACATTGTTTCTAAAGCCTTTCAAAGAATGGACATCGTCAATAGATGCTTTTGTAAAACATGTACTAAAACCAGAGTTTGGGCGTTTAAGGTCTATGTTAGACCGACCCTGGAATATGCTAGCTCGGTCTGGTCGCCATACCTCCTTAAAGATATTGACCTTTTAGAATCGGTCCAACGTGCGTTTACCCACTTTATCCCAGAATTACGCTCATTACAGGCCGGGGATAGGTTACGTAGATTGGGTCTGGAAACACTTGAATTGTGAAGGCTTCGTGCTGATTTGGCGCTCACATACCAAATTCTTCACGATCTTCTCCCAACTGTTCTCCCCTTTCCACGGTGGGTTTCACCCGCGGTCATAACTTTAAATTACAAAGACAGGCCTTTAAAACGGACTGTAGGAAGTTTTTTTTCTCAAATAGAATTATCGAGAGTTGGAATTCCCTACCTGGTGCAGTTGTCTCATCCGCAAATTTAAATTCCTTCAAACTAGCTGTTAGGGGTATATAGACCTATCCAAACACCTCAAGCGTACTTAATAACGTGACGTTCTTTTTGGGGCGGTATGAGTGGTGAATCCCTTCCGTTTCCATACCCATAAGCGGGTTAAAAATTGTATTATTATTATTATTATTAAAGTAACACTTGTTGCTTTCTAATTTGAAATATTCAACTGAGGTTACGAAGCCCGCATTTCAGAAATAAGTAAGTCATTTAAACCTGTCAGCCGCCCAATTTTGAGAGGCCTCAAAATTTGAGCCTTTAATAGCAGCATTTTATTTGAAACTAAGACTTGAGCAGAACATTCTCAAAATGGAGGTGTGCCTGTCATGAATACTCAGGAGCCAGCATATCCTCAAGTGGCTAAACTAGTCACTCCAGATCTGTCGACTCGCCTCAATGCAAAATGGAATAACTGGCTACTAAGGCCCACTAGGATAACAAGTGACGCATCCAGTGACAACTGAGAAGCACGGGATTTTCAAATAGTGTATATAGCGACTGTCTGCAAAATGTACGACGTGTGAAAGCTTTTGTAATCTTTAGTAGTAATTTAGTGGCCTGAGGAAGATGACAGACTCACAAGTAACTTTACTGGTGATATCGCCAAAAATTCGCCTGTAGTGCAATTTCTGACTGGGAATTTGTGCTGCAATTTTGGTTTGTGTGAATAATATGATTGTAAGTAATAAAACATTTCATTTCAGTTCTCAGAAATGACTCAACAGATAACAGATTTATTAAGAGCTTTAGACATGCGTTCTGTCTCTAAAACTAAAAGTAAAATTGAAACATAACCACACTTATATTGATATTAATCAGTGAAAAGCACCCAAATTGCCTTGAGGAGAGCAGCGTGTGGGACCAGATTATCCATTCAAACAGAGATATCCGTAAATGAAAAAGGAGATGAACAAATAAACAACGAATAAAGAACAAAACAATGAATAAATAAATAACAAATACGCAAATAAACAAATAAGTAAATTCACTAGACCGCTATACCTGATGATCTGCAGGTGATCCGCAGCCTAATGCAAGCATGATGATTTTTCAAACAAACATTAATGAATCTCTACAGAAATTATGTAAGACAAAGATCTTAGGTGATTTTAACGTGACTTTCCTAAATTAAAAATATACAAATGTCTCAAAATGGCGTGACCTAAGTGAAAGTGCTGGTTTTATTCCTTCAATTCCAATTCCAATAAGAATCGCAAATCATCAAAAGGGTCATAGGGTTTAAGTGAGCGTTAAATCGCACCCTGTCATAAATCACTCAGCAACCCAGCAGCAAACATTCAGATTCCTTTTGAGCTTCTGTTTTGGCCGAGCCAATTTCGGATTACCTTGCTACAATTCATACCACCTTTTTCAAGAAACCATCCAAAGATACTCTGCTTCCATCAAAAGAATTTTTAAGCAAACCCTTTAACCCAAAGTCTATTAAAGGGGTATACTTCCCAGCGCCATTTTCTCGATCCTCCACATCAAGTACGGCCCCAAAGGTCTATTTACTTACCGTAAGTCTTTCCCTTGCTAAAAATCCGTTTTAAAATGTGGCGTCTAGGAGATTTTCTGTTGAATATTGGGGAACTTTATTGGGAAGCTTTGCGCGCCTACAATGATCGTGAAGTTTTATCTGTGTGTGCGCAATACTAATTTTAATCGTTTACTAATAATTACTAAGAGATCCAAAATCTACAAGACTAATGCAGTAAAAATTAAAATTAATTATTCCAATAGATCTCCGAAGCAAAATTATAACACTAGCCTAGAAAATTATAAATTGTGATGTTAAAATACGAGAATCATTCCGGTTTGTGACGACACAATCTTTAACTTGATTCTGTTTCGTGTACTATTCCCAAAGCCAACCGAGAAAGCAACGACGTTCCTCGTTGCGAGGAACGCAGTTACCACCCCAGCCGACCTTGGCGCTGTAAATGCGCGGATGACGATCTGCGCGTATCTGATAGAAGGCAGGCGGAATGTTATAAGGCAGGCCTGGTGTCCCTTTAATGTATTCAAAAAGGCTCTCCGTTCAAGTTGTCTATTGACAGCTAACACTGATGACATCAATGGTACTTAAACCATTTCTCCAGTACTTTTCAAGCACCCTATAATAAATATTTCCCTCTGAGTACCATTAGGAAAGACATTAAGTATCCTTGTCCGCGTTTTTATGTGTTCTGAGGAAGAATCCGATGGATTTGAAAATTAAACTGGCTTTTTAATATTTTGCAATGAAGGACGCTCTTCATCACTGCCTTTCAACACTATTGGGTACAGAGCCCCCCCCCCCCCCCCCGTCTAAAATGAACATTTTCGACGCCAGTTCGCTACGAATCCAACTTTGAACATTTCTACTGCAACACAGCAAGAGAGGATTCAGCAGCATTTAAAATCAGGAACAATTTTCATCTTAACATTCGCAGGACCGTGGACGCCCTTTTCCCACATATTACATCATGTCCAAATGTGAATATTTCATTCTTGCTTTCAGGCATAAAGCCTAAACCAGTTTAGTGTCGTATATAGGCTAAAGGGTGTTGCTAACATCAGCCCTTATGTACATTTTCGGCTGCAGCTTTTTATTTATGTACAAAAACCCATAACGCACTTTTTTCGGCCAAATAGGCCTATATATTTTCGCTCACGATGTTTGCATAGAATAACGTTCACATCACATTTCCAAACGTATAGTCTAGTATTAAATAAACAATATAGCTAGTTTATAACTTGTATTAAGCTTTTAGAAAGCTTCGGTAGTATTACGTAAACTTAGCCAGATTGGTAAGTTACAGTGTTTTAATAATACCCGATGCAGCTACTGTACTTGTAACCCTCATGGCTGGTCATTTCTTATGTTAATAAACAAAAAAACGGAACGTTAAATGTTAACAGTAAGGGTCTAAAAGTCAAAATCTAGAAGGAACACAGACAAGCTTTGACAGTCAGGGTCTACGTGTAAAAGTTTGTCAGTAAGAGGCTGGTAAGCATTAGACCCTTACTACCCGGTGGCTAGCTTAGTTCTAGTCTATTCGGACAGAACATGTGTATGAACGGTTGTAGCAGGTTTTCTTTGTTGTTAGAATATCGTTAAGGAGCTTTAGGGACATAACGTTCTTGTTTAGTTTCGCATTTTGTCTTTTGATGGTTTAGAATTTTTGATTATCTTTCGTACATTATGGTAGCGTATAACCAACAAAGCTCTCTGCTGCGAATATGCTGTCATGTTACTAAATCGAAAAAAAAATTTCAACCTAAAGCAAAGCAGGAAACGCATCTCCACTAACACTGGACTTGCTTAATGATCTATCAAGCCAATTTTGTAAATCCAACTTTGTAAATTTAATTCTAGCCTATTCGGACGCAAGTGTGTATATACGGATTTAGCAGATTTTAGTGCTTGAAATATCTGTAAAGAACTTTCTTTAAAGTACCTTTATACTAATTTCATAGATTTTAAGGTAACTGATGACAACCAATAATCCTCTTTACTGTGTATGTTCTGTCATGTAACCAAATCGAAAAATAAACTTTTCAACATAAAGCAAAGCAGGAAACGTACACCACACTACCACTGGATCATCACATGAGTCTTTATAGGAGGATTTACAGTTTTTCGTCAAAATGTATTTACTGCTTTCCTATACTTAAGGACGAAAGCTGGCCACCGGGTAGTAAGGGTCTAATGCTTACCAGCCTCTTACTGACAAAATGTTACGCGTAGACCCTGACTGCCAAAGCTTGTCCGTGTTCCTTCTAGGTTTTGACTTTTAGACCCTTACTCTTAACATTTAACGTTCCGTTTTTTGTTTATTAATGCCTGTTACTTTTAGAATTGTACCTAAGCTATAAAACAGTGCAGCTGACGGTAGGCTACTGCCTGCACCGAGAAGAATGCACTATACACGCACTTTAGAGTTTGAGTACAACTTCTTTTTTAATTTTTCTTTCACGTTTTTTTTTTTTTTATTGAAGGAAATCAGGCCAAAATAAGCATAATTTCAACATGGCTGACTCATTACAAGATGGTGTGGATTACAGATTAATAATGACGATGGCACATTCATTGTTTCAACTGTTAATATCGTTTTTATTCTAACTTTGAAGGAAATTGGACGATACCAAGCATCATTTAAAATGGCAACCATATTTCAAGATGGTGGCCATTAGAGATTACTAGTAACGATGGCACGTTCACTGTTTCACGTAGTATCAACTGTGTCGTCTCTGTCCTAAATTTGAAGGAAATGGGACAATACCCATAATTTCAAAATGGATCCCCAATTTCAAGACGATGGCCATTAGATATTACTACTGACGATTGCATATTTACTGTTTCTTTTGGTATGAACCATTTCGTCTCTGTTCTAAATTTGAAGGAAATCGAACGATAATAAGCATAATTTCAAAGTGGCCCTGATTTCAAGATGACGGCCATTACAGTGTAACTGCGACTATGGTGCTTTCATTGTTTCATTTGATATCAACTAATAGCTACTTCATCATGTGCAAAATCCAAAAGAAATCGCCATTTCCCAGTGGCAGTAAATTCATCTGGAGATTGTAGGATCCATCTACACCTAACAGTGAGGTTATTATGCACGCTACGGTGTAGGGTCCGAATCTGCACTGAGTGTGAGGCGTCTTTCCTGCTCGGAACATTTATTTGGGAAAAAAATAGTAGCGAGCAACCC
>JAHWFP010269524.1:36559-57292 GCA_023313725.1 Lithobius niger
CCCCCCCCCTCGCCCCCCCTTAGCGTCGTCCCTGACGCTATCACATCCTCATGCTAAAAGTGTAGTCGTTATATACGGTTAATGTAAAAAACCCACACACGTCATAGCGGGTTAATTTTGATAACCCACACTTTTTTGAAAACCCACACTTTTTGATAATCTTAACACTTTTTACGGGGTTCTACACAACCCCTGCTCCACCATGTGACATATGACCCGACTTTGCAAAATTACCGTACGCAACACAAATTCAACCAGCACACTTCATTGCAACCAGCATAAACAGGCACATTTACAACCTGCGACATTTTTTCTTTCTAGCCTAACACGAAAAAAAAAAAAGAAAAAAACTCGCGTACTATGCTAGGCCCCCAACCCACGAAGGAATGGCCCAAACCGGCAATCTTTCGTTCCGACGGTACGAAAACTAGGCTACTGAAACTTTGAAACACACCTAAAATCCTATGAGAGTCATGCGAATAGCGCAATTTATACACTCATCTGATTTAAACTATTAAAGTAGAAAAAAATACAGTTTTACCTTAAAACACAAACATCAGTATTACGGAACGTCTCTCCCCTTCGGTCGGCCTTAATACACAGCAAGCTTCCAACCCCGTTTCCAACCCGGAACTTCCGTTCAGGAATTGACATAAGTCGCATGTAAAAAATCTTAAATTCTTGGAACAAGTTTTTTTAAAACTCTAATAATACGATAAATTATCTTGACGTCACACCTTAGCATTAAAATACATATCCGTAAATCATTGGCGATTTAACGGCTATAATTGCTCCTGAGCTCGAAACGGTTAGTCCAATAATCTCGGGGCTGAAGGGAAAAACTCGTTCGCTTCGTGCATTCGTGTTTCCCTCCATCCCCTCGATATTTGACTAGCCGTTTCTTGCTCGCGAGCAATTATAGCCGTTAAATCGCCTATGATTCACGGGTATCTGTTACTTATTCAAGCCATGGGTTTTTAATGTAAAACTCGCAGTCGAAAGTTAATGTAAACTACACCGAGTTTGCTTGTTGAACTAACTGTGTATTTGCCATGTAAATTGACCAAGAGAGAATTTATAAAACAAACTAAAACCACTTCGTTTTGAACGTCTTGTTTACTTTTCTATTTTAACCTAAGTCAGGGGTTACGTCCCGTTTCGCCAAATCCCGTTTCGCCAAAACTAAAAGAAAGCAGATTAACAGCTTTTGCCTCAGGGGCCAGCCCCGTTTCGCCTAATCCCGTTTCGCCAAATATCGTTCACGAAATTTTAGGCACACGAAACATTTAAAACATTTAAACACGAACATTTATAACATGATAAAGGTGAGACATTTATAGACAAACACCCGTTTTACAGAATCCCATTTCGCAAAATAATTTGTTTCAAATTACGTGACTCGCTCGCGCTGCCGCGCTCGCTGCGGCTAAACACATAACATCAGAAACCACAACTAATCAAAAATTACTAACAATTAGGCATGCCTCTTTTAACTTCTGCAATGTCACATTTTTGAAGAATATTTTGATTCTGAGAAACGGAATTTAGCAAAATGGGAATTCCCGTTTGGAAAAGGTTAACCGTCACGTGCATAAATAACTTAACTATTCTTCAAACAGAACCTTGGCAGTGATGTAGTAACGCCCAAGCAATCTTAACAATAATATTCAAAGCGCATGTTTTTCCGTCTGTATTGCCAGTTTTCAAAAGGCAAATAAATCAACTGGGCTTATTTTACCACTGCTTGTCTCTGTTAAATGTTTGCCTTTTAAAGCCCCATTACATAGAAATAAGGTATTATTATATTTCGTGTACGTAAAATTTTGTCAAATTCATTTTGGCGAAACGGGATTTGGCGAAACGGGACTGGCCCCTGAAGACAAAACTGTTAATATGCTTTTTTTTTTTGGCGAAACGGGATTTGGCGAAACGGAAGTTCACCAAGTCTGGATATTTTAGATTAGTGAAATTGTGCTTTAGGGAAACCAGCGTCCACCTGGTCTATTCACTTAATTTCATAAAAATCGGGTCAACCATTCGTAACTTGTTTCATGTAACGGACGCGCGGGTGGGGTAGGGTCATAGTAGCAAAATGTCATAGTAGCAAACGACGTAGTAGCAAAGCGTTGTAATAGCAAAACGTTTTGCTCAAACCGTTTTGCTACTACAACGCTTTGCTACTACGTCGTTTGCTACTATGACATTTTGCTACTATGACCTCACCCCAACATACATCCGTGTTAGCGTCCGGGGCCTATAGTGAAAGCCAGTGTTGGGCAATGTAAGCGGAGAAGAAAATTCACGTGTTATGTGGCCAGGAATCTAACACGATGACAGTCCCCAGATGCTACGATTCACGTTTGTTTATTTCTCTTCTTACGTCAGTTTCATTTCTTTTAGTTCTTAATTTGTAAAATGACCTTGAATAATACTTGGTGATCTTGGTAAATAAGCTAAGAACTTTCACTTCATTTGGGTGTTTCGTTTCGTTCTGAATTTATATTTGGGAAACCAAACACGTAATGAGTAGAAGGCATTGGATCACTTTGATATCGACAGCAAATTAAAGTTTTCCTTTAAGTTGCTACCGAAGTTCTGCTTGAAAAATATTTAGCATTTGCATTCTCATGTTACATTTTAATTATTAACTTATTTATGGGCTACACTGAGTTGGTATTTCGTTTTTTGTGTTTAAGGGATTTTGTCGGCAAGAAAACAATAACTGAGCAAAAAACGGCTTCGCCGCTTAGAAAAAAAAACCATTAGACCTCGTATCCCCATACTCACAGGCCTGAAGGTGCACGAATAAAAATGGATTAGAGTTCACTCGAACGCAACGAACTATAATTTGAACTCCAATACCAGGGAACAAGAACTGTTTTTGATCATTGGTTATGTTAGAAAGAAAGCCCAATTTATGTTTGAAAAGTTTAATGTTTCGGTGTTTGGGCGTGCACGCATAATTTGTGTATTATACAGACCTTTTTTATATTTTTCTGTGTTTGTTGTTTCATATTAAATCTGGTTCGTGTGAGTGGGTATATGTGTATTTTAAGTGCATTTATAATTTGTGAAACAAGCAGACTCCTACTTAAGGCATTTTTTTTTGCCTGTGTTTGTGTTTGAAGGTCGTTTGAAGTGGTATTTCTAGTTCGTTTGAGTAATTACGTGTTCATTTTATGTATGCAATTTTATCTTTCAATTTTGTAGCGTTTTGCTGTTTATGGCGTTATTTTGCGTGTTTGTGGGTTTACGATTTACGAATTGGAGTTCAAATTATAGTTCGTTGCGTTCGAGTGAACTCTAATCCTTTTTTATTCGTGCTCCTTCACGGCTGTGAGTATGGGGATACGAGCTCTAATGTTTTTTTTTTCTAAACGGCGAAACCGTTTTTCGCTCAGTTAATTTGTTGGCTTTTTTCGCTTCCCTTTTTATATTAATTGCTACGGTCTAGTCTATCATGTGTCCACTGTCCACCGATTTTTGTTTTAGAAAAAACGGAACATTAGAAATACATACTTATGTTCAGGTTACACCCAAGGTTTGTCCCATGATAATTATTTGATGGCAACACATTAGCGTGTTTCTAGATTTAGCATGCGTCATCTCGATGAGTAATTGATTCTGGATTGTTGCAGTATCATGGCAAACAATCACGGAAACAATTCAACTGGCTTCCCGAAGCCTGCATTGAAAAAGTAAATAAGTCATGTCGGGCGCCCAAGGCCTCAAAATTTAAGACTGCGCACGCTACGGTTTAAAACTTGAAGATTTAAGGCAAAATCAAGACCATAAATTTGATTCTCCACAACGAGCTAGAGTCCGGCCACTGAAAGAATGACTCGGCGTTCGTCGAATATCGCCCATGTTTGCCAGTACGATAGGTGCACCTTGCCAACAGCGAGTTCAATCGAGCCCAGACATGGCGCCGGCGTCGAATTCGGATTCGTTAGGGAAACGCGGTAAAACAGTTAAGTTCGGGAGATAGTTTAAAACGTCGTAAAGTATTTCGAATCTAGGGTGAGTGAATGTGGATAGCTTAGAACAAACACACAAGCCAGAAAGTGTGAAATGGCTCCTACTGTGTCGTGAGGTTTTCCTGTACGCAGTACCGGAGCAAGAGGGGGGCGAAGGGGGCGGCCGCCCCGGGCGCCGAAAGGGGAAAGGGCGCCAAAAATGCTGCCATACACAGTCCAAAAAAAAAAAGTTGGAAAAAATGTTGAATTTTAAAAATGTTTTTTTTTTTTTTGGCGAAGCCAAGCCTAATTTAAGTAAGTAAGTAAGTAAGTAAGTAAGTAAGTTTATTACAATAAACAATTGCAGTATGACAATGCAGTATGTGCCCACATCCCACAAGAGCTGATGCCCGCGTGTGGCATGTAGGTACCATACAAGAAATTATAAAACAAAACATTATATAAAAAGAAAAATTCGCTGCAAAACTTTAGTAACAACATGTAATTAATAATAGAATTATTTAACTATAAACATAAAACGAATTATAAAATAATGGGAAGGTAATGTATAGACAAGGTAAGACATACGTATTGCGAAAGAAAGTTTAGCTTACAATTTTGAATAACTTTTCTATAAAGTCAGTGCTTAAGCCCAGTAGCCATTTATACAAGGATTTTTGGAATGAATTAATCTCAACAATTTCTTTTAAGTTGTTTGGTAAACTATTGTATAGCTTGCTGCCAAGGAAATAGCTGCATTTATGTAATCTTTCTTTATTTACTTTAGGCTGGATAACGTAATTGTTCGATTCACTCCTAGTGTGGTAGTTCGTTAGTAAACGAGTTGTAGCATGAGTATTATTCCTCCGAAAACGAATTATAACTCGATACACATATAAATGGCGAACTGGCAGAATACCTAGCTGCTGAAAAATAGGTAGCGAATGTTCATTTTGTTTTTTGAATGTCATTACTCTGACGATCTTTTTTTGAAGCATAATAACTGGAGCAACAGCGTTCATATACGTTCCACCCCAGCATGTAACAGAATACTGTAAGTATGAATGACCCATGGCAAAATAAAACATTTTTAGCGTGTCAAGTGAGACATGCTTTCTGAGATAGTATAATTTACATAACAGAGCCCTGAGCCTACTAATAACTGTACTAATCTGACTCCTCCAATTTAATGTGTTGTCCAAGGTTACGCCAAGGTATCGTACATCATTCACTTTTTGGATTGGAGAACAATCACACGGCAGGCTGAGCTGCATTGAACAATTATGCATTTTTAAATTATTAACAGTTGGCCCATCTCTCTCTTTCAGTGAAAAATGAATGTAGTTACTTTTAGTAACGTTTAAGGTTAAAAGGTTCTGGATGAACCAGTCTCCGATCAAAACGAGGTCTTGTTCAATATTTATTGAGGCTTGTATTTTATTTTTGTTAACCGCAAGAAGTGCAGTGTCGTCAGCAAACGAAACAATACTAGAATGAGTCTTTAATTTGTAAATATCATTAATGTAAATCAGAAAGAGGAGTGGCCCTAGAACTGATCCTTGAGGCACTCCTGAGGTCACCAAAATATTGTCACTAAAATGATTTCCGATTTTTGTGCATTGTGATCTGTTTGATAAGTAATCCTTGAACCAGTCGAGCGTGAAGCCTCTGATTCCATAACGGTCTAGTTTCTGTAACAATCTTTTATGGTTAACAGTGTCGAATGCTTTCATTAAGTCCAGAAAAATACCAACAACAACACTGTTTGAGTCCAGTGCAGCATAAGTTTCCATAAGAAAATTTTGGACAGCATCTTCAGTACAACAATTTTTCCGAAAACCGTATTGGTTGTTATGGAGAACATTATTTTTTTCCAAGAAACCAGTAAGTCTGTTTTTCATGGCCTTTTCGAGGAGTTTTGATAAAATCGAGAGTAATGCAATGGGCCTATAATTATTTGGTTCAATACGACTTCCTTTTTTAAAAATAGGAATAACAACGGTGTGTTTCAGAATTTGTGGAAAAACTCCAGTAGTGAACGAAAGATTGAAAAGGTGGACAAGGATCGGTGTGATAATGTTCTTCACTGACTTAATGCATTCAGCAGTAATACCGTCAAACCCTGCACTTTTGCCAGACTTAAGGGAGTTGATAAGATTATTGATTTCCAGCTCTGTGACAGGGGCAACAAAAAAGGAATGTTTATTAGTAGAAGGCATGTATTTACTCTTAGCAGAGTTTTGGGAAATTTTGCTTGCTAAATTCTTTCCAATATTTCCAAAGAAATTATTAAATTCGTTTGTGTACCTATTTGGGTCGTTATCAAGTCGAATGGAAGTCTCATTTGCATTGATTTCGTCTGGGTATGTACTAAATTGTTTCTTAGTTCCCGTAATTTCATTTAAAATTTGCCAGTGAGTTACAGCAGTAATTTATGATAGTTACCGTCTGAGTTGTAAGAAAACTCAAAAGAACATGAATTTTGGCAACCAACCAAAAGTGGGAGCTGCCACAAATATCTCCAATTTGGCGGCTGTATGAAATCCTCAATTTGTGGCAGCTCCTACCTTTTTTAATGTTTAATATTTTTATTATGAACAAAAAATACCAAATTCCAAGCCGAAAATGCAATATTTGTTGCCAAATTCAACTTCTTGTGAGTTTTCTTGACAGTCAGAGGGCACCTCTATCATACTCTAAATACAATAGCAATCCTTCAACTATAGACATGTATTTTGCACCACTTCATGTAGTAAGATTCGAGTGTTTTCAGTGTGTTGGCATTATCTCTGGCACCATGAGGGCGCGTTTATGCAACGACTCGCCTTTGCATTCTCGCAGCTAGAACTCAATCGCGATGGCAAAGGTGACATTGCCATGGTAACAACGCTAAATGGATTAGCTAAATCCATCATCGGTTGAGTAAATACTTGCAGTCCGTGCCAATAATATAAATATGAAACAATTTTCCCAAACGCTTCTGAACTCAACGTTATTTACTGTTTTCGTTGCGAGGCGGCAGACTTAAAACCACCGCCATGTTGGAATTTGAGGTGATTTCTAGCTTCTAGCCGCGAGAATGCAAAAGCGAGTGGTTGCGTAAACGTGCCATAATGGGTTCATTTTTGGGTAGATTTGGGAAGTGGCGGGTGGGAGGGGGAGGTTGGAATCTGCTGTACAATAAGGAGGGCGCTCAATGTGCTGCTGGCCCCGGGCGCTCACACGCCTTGCTCCGGCACTGCCTGTACGGCTCCTGCAAGGTGCGTATAGTCCTATAAGCTTTTCCGGGCAAGTTATGTACAGACGCCGGGAAGAAAACGGCCGGGTCTATCACCCATTTTGCAGCCCAGTTTTTTGGACACGTCAATAATAAGACGTATTATTGTACACATACATGAAAGCAGTGATTTGGGAGTGGGGACCGCAGCCTAGTTTGCCATTTTTTTATGGTTGTAATCGGTGTTAGCAGCAATTAACGTAAGCGGCGGCACCAAATTGGTATGGCGGTGAGAGGGAAAACGATGCGCTGATGCTTTGTTTCGTGCATGATTCAAAACGTTTGTCAACAGAACTAATCCATGAAAGAAGATTAGTGCAACACTAAAGGCTTAACGTCTGGATACGGGAAATCTTACGAAATGATCGGGAGTGGACAAAAGACGATGTTGATTGGTAACTACACTTTGTACCGGTTACGTGTGTAAATAAACGAGCGGTCGCATTGAAATGCATGCTTATCTGACAACTAACACTCAATGTTTTACTTTGACCACGCTTTTTTTCTCTTTAATCCAGGATTTACACACGCTTCAAGGTCACACGTGTGAATTTATTGTAAACTATTTTCGCATCACCAAACAATCGAAATCACGAGACTGCTATCGATTTAACAGTTACATTACGTAGTCCAACAGTTTTTCGTGATAGTGTTTTTTTTAGACACGTGGAACTAAAGTCGTATTTATTCTTAATTCGTCTTATGATACTTAATTTTTTTGAATTAAATAAATTATTAAATAAATTAAAAGTATTTACAGTAATTCAATATTTCACAATTATTTTGTTTGTTTGGCTTTTGGGCAGTTGAATTTGGATGGCTTGCCTGCGTTACTTGTTGTTGCCTAGCAACCACAAGGGGAGGATGATCGATGCGTGAAGAGCGACGTTGAAGTACAAACCTCGTTTTTAAATCGGTTTTACTGTAAAAATACTTCTACTGGAGCCAACATTTTCTCACTTCAGTATGTTATGAGAGGAACCATAAATTATCTTTCTTCATTGCTGAAATTACCTTATGTGTAACAACGTCTCGAAACGAGACCGTGTCACATCATTCCCATTGAATTCAAAGCACGGGCGAGCTCGATTCGATCGTATCCGCAGCTGTCTCGCACGACAGGAACTCCCTGGACCAAGGTCGTAATATAGCGCTGCCACACCATACGAAATATACTGTGCCTTGGTAATAGCTAATGAATGGCCGACAGTGCACCTTGCACGTACCTCAAACAGACGAGCGAGGCCACGACTTAAACAATCGATGATAACATCAAGTCATTCTCTTAGTGGCCCGATTATAGCTAACTCAAACAACGACAATGTTAGTTTCCCGGTACCCAACCACCGTTGCATTTTGTTCGAGTGAGCTATAATCCAATATTGTGCGCCTCGCCTATTGTTACCGTATTGTTACATGTTGCAGCATTGTGACATTTTGACATTGTTAGCCGCTTCGCCCCCGCCTCCTCCTCCTGTCCAATTTTCTGAAATTCTCGTGCGCAAACGAACTCTAATAAGCTCGGCCTAATGGCACATTGTTTTCGTAACAACTAAAAAGCTATAAATTAAATTAAACCTTGGTAGCGCTTTAATAATCCATGGTAACCTGCGTATAGGCTACTGCTTCTCAGCTCTGACTACAATACCCACTGCTCTGTCACGAAGTGCGAGCTTCATTGTTAGAAGCTTCCAT
The DNA here is from genome assembly GCA_023313725.1 of Lithobius niger. Taxonomy (NCBI): domain Eukaryota; kingdom Metazoa; phylum Arthropoda; class Chilopoda; order Lithobiomorpha; family Lithobiidae; genus Lithobius; species Lithobius niger. The sequence goes on from JAHWFP010269524.1 coordinate 45,488, forward strand.
TGTTGCATGGACAAGCTCGTTGTCGCCTACTGTACAATCAGCACATGTATAAAACTGGACAGCCGGACTTATAGTGCAAATAGTTTGGATGTTGTATACAAATGTCTGATCGCAAGATGGAGACAAACACTGGTTTGGCGATTGCAGTTGAGTCCAGATTTCCGGTACGAGCCGACAGATTTAAATAAATTTTGGTACGGTATGCATGTTTACCCGGCCCTGTATGGTAAATTAACAGACGCGTAACTATTTCAGTTGCCGTTTGGACATTGATGTCAGACTGCTGATTGGTAGGGCTTTGGCCGTTGGGCTCAAATGTCGATGGTTCAATTCCCGTTTAGGCAGTCTGACATCTTTAAGTCCAAAGGCAGTGGAGTTAGGTTTGCATCAGTTTTAATTAATCACTAATCGAGCCGATATGGTTTTCGGACCTATTTATCCCTATATGGTCGTCATACCAAATTTGATTAAAAAATATTAAAGATTTTCGTTTTAAAGGGGGATTGCCACCAAATGACAAGCCGCAGCATTTATAGCCATTTGCCGATATCTAGTTCTGTCTATAGCCCTTACTTTCAATACGCGAAAGAAATAACAAACAAATTTCTTCTTACACAACAAACAAGCCACATGCCTCCTTAATTATTGAGTGTAAAGTTGGTGCGCCCACGTGCACCAGATAGCAAGCGGTAAAGTTAAGCCTAACGACATCACGGACACTTTTTTCGATACATCGGCCTTTTTGAAACGCATATTTTGAATCGCTAGATGGGCGCCATTTACTGACAGTGATCTAGACACACGCCAGTGTGTCGCCGCCAAGTAGACGTTTTATTGTTGTTGGAGCTTAATTGTTAGAACGTAATTGTTAGAGTCCGGCCACTGAAAGAATGACTCGGCGTTCGTCGAATATCGCCCATGTTTGCCAGTACGATAGGTGCACCTTGCCTACAGCGAGTTCAATCGAGCCCAGACATGGCGCCGGCGTCGAATTCGGCTTCGTTAGGGAAGCGCGGTAAAACAGTTAAGTTCGGGAGATAGTTTAAAACGTCGTAAAGTATTTCGAATCTAGGGTGAGTGAATGTGGAGAGTTTAGAACAAACACACAAGCCAGAAAGTGTGCAATGGCTGCTACGGTGTCGTGAGGTTTTCCTATACGGCTCCTGCAAGGTGCGTAGTCCTATATAAGCTTTTCCGGGCAAGTTATGTACAGACGCCGGGAAAAAAACTGCCGCGTCTATCACCCATTTTGCAGCCCAGTTTTTTGGACACGTCAATAATAAGACGTATTATTGTACACATACATGAAAGCAGTGATTTGGGAGTGAGGACCGCAGCCTAGTTTGCCATTTTTTTATGGTTGTAATCGGTGTTAGCAGCAATTAACGTAAGCGGCGGCACCAAATTGGTACGGCGGTGAGAGGAAAAACGATGCGCTGATGCTTTGTTTCGTGCTAGGATTCAAAACGTTTGTCAAAAGAACAAATCCATGAAAGAAGATTAGTGCAACGCTAAAGGCTTAACGTCTGGATACGGGAAATCTTACGAAATGATCGGGAGTGGACAAACGACGATGTTGATTTGCAACTACACTTTGTACCGGTTACGTGTGTAAATAAATGAGCGGTCGCATTGAAATGCATGCTTATCTGACAACTAACACTCAATGTTTTACTTTGACCACGCTTTTTTTCTCGTTATTCCAGGATTTAGACACGCTTCAAGGTCACACGTGTGAATTTATTGTAAACTATTTTCGCATCACCAAACAGTCGAAATCACGAGACTGCTATCGATTTAACAGTAACAGTTAGCGTACGTAGTCCAACAGTTTTTCGTGATAGTGTTTTTTTTTAGAAACGTGGAACTAAAGTCGTATTTATTCTTAATTCGCCTTATGTTACTTAATTTTTTTGAATTAAATAAACTATTAAATAAATTAAAAGTATTTAATTCAATATTTCACAATTATTTTGTTTGTTTGGCTTTTGGGTAGTTGAATTTGGATGGCTTGCCTGCGTTACGTGTTGTTCCTAGCAACCACAAGGGGAGGATGATCGATGCGTGAAGAGCGATGTTGAAGTACAAACCTTGTTTTTAAATCGGTTTTACTGTAAAAGTACTTCTACTGGAGCCAACATTTGATCACTTCACTATGTTATGAGAGGAACCATAAATTATCTTTCTTCATTGCTGAAATTACCTTATGTGTAACAACGTCTCGAAACGAGACCGTGTCACATCATTCCCATTGAATTCAAAGCACGGCCGAGCTCGATTCGATCGTATCCGCAGCTGTCTCGCGCGATAGGAACTCCCTGGACCAAGCTCGTAATATAGCGCTGCCAAACCATACGAAATATACTGTGCCTTGGTAATGGGCACAGATTAGAGAGTTAGGTTTAGGTGCCAACAGTGCACCTTGCACGCACCTCAAACAGGCGAGCGAGGCCACGACTTAAACAATTGATGATAACATCAAGTCATTCTCTTAGTGGCACGATTATAGTGTAATTGTTGTCAGATGGCGGCTTACTAGCAGACTGTGTCTTTTATAACTGAAACCAACTTATACGTGATTTCAGCAAACTGGTGTAAATTCCCCATGCGGTAGAAATCTTTGCAAATCGTTTGAATCAGGTGTCTTGGATCCAGTAACAAAGAAAAACTCAACACGAAAATGTGGGAACGTGTCCTTCATGGAGAGAAAGTGTTCTCAATAACGTTGATTTGTGTTACTGGTGACTAGTAACTAGTGACTAGTAACTAGTAATTAATAAACAAAAACGGAACGTTAAATGTTTAGAGTAAGGATAGTAGTTAAGGGTACTAATTTGGCACCATAGTATGGCGTTGTGTACGGTTCCTAACAGAAATCAATACTAAACTTCGGTGTACAAACCTCTTCCGTAACTAATTCAGTGCTATTCGAGATTTCAGTCTGTAACAGTTCCAATGCAATTCGTGTTTGAAGATTTCAAAATTTTTCCCGTAACAGATTTCAATGCTGAGGGGGAAGCCTAGCATAAAGTTGTTGTGTGCAGATTAGTATTGAGCTAACGCTCGCCAATGTTGAGCGCGGCGTAACAGATTTTCAATGTTGCGTGAGCTCACATGCCGTGTTGTGCGCACGATAGCATTGAGGCCGCAGGCTAGAGTTCTGCGCGCGAGGTGTGCCTATGCTGGAGGAGGGAAAAAGACATGGAGCGAGCGCTTGGCTATAGTTTTAAAGATATTTTGTTGTGTCCAACTGTTGTCAAACAAAATTGCCTATAAGGAAAGGTAATTTGTTGATAACTATAACGCTTTTTAATATAGATTCTATTATTAAAAATGAATCAGAGACGAGCCAAATGACTCAAAAATATATATTACGAGTAAAAACTGACTTACAGCCTAACTTAAAATTATGGAAGAGAGAAAATGGAAGAATTTTAATAAACAAAAGATAAAGGTAGGACTTTTTTTATCAACGAAGCTAAAGGGTAGTTAAAAATAAAAAAAAGAGAGGATGGGGCAGATAGCCTAAGTCCTTCAAATTGCGTTTAGATTCATTAAAGCTATATCGTTGGGCCCGTCACGATGAATGTTGTTTAAAGGATTGTTTTTCAATTCTTTAAAAATACCTTCGGCAATGGCATTGCAATGCTCAGCATCATGATGATTCCACCCGCGAATATGATGTAGCAACCCAATTTCACATTCTAGGCTGTGAAGATAAGTATGTCACGTTAATAACATACTGATGAACCAGGCGCGGCGCATTCGTACGGTACCTAGTATTAGTTCTTGTAGCCTAGTTTCCGTCATCCCGTTCGGAAAGACGGGATTTTTAAAAACTTCCTCCGTTCTCACTGATGGAAGTACGTTTCTAATAGGTCTTTCCACTGCTGGGACATCACCATTTTCATTCAGGTTGTCTGGCGGAGGGTAGCAACCAACAATCTCGTAGTATTGTTCAAACAACTGTTGTTGACGTTGAGCTCCGAGCGCTGAGCGCAATTGTAGAGCGTCATGTTGTTTGAGTCATTTCCGCTTCTTAGTTTTGACAATCGACTGCCATTTGTTTCTCTTACCTTTACGAGAATGCTTCTTCCATTTTCGCGATGTTATAATCGCAGTACTAGTGCTGGGTACGGCTTCAGCTTGTGCTGAAATCGATGGGGTTAGGGCTACTTTTTGTCAAATCCGGGGTGGGTAGGCCTACTTCCGTACCAGTTTGTGATACATCATTCGAATCTACTTTCCCATTGGACTCGTTGCTCTCTTCCGACGAAATCGATGGGGCCAAGGCTGGCTATATCACCAATTTCCGAAGTTGTATCTGACTCACCCCTTCCTCTCAACGACGGACTAAGGCTGGCAACGCTATCAATTTGGTCGTTTCCAGAATTCGACTCCACGTCCGAACCGAGCTCGCTTGGCGACGCAGGGCTGTAATCCATGCCACTTAGTTGAAAATAAACGGGCTGAATAGATTTTTCCTTTTTTCCACTGGGAACGTAGGCTAAATAATAATAAAAAACAAAAAGAATATTCACAGGATACGCCTCTTTCTAGCCTTAAGGCTATGAGCGGCTTCCTTTTTACTTGTCCTAATTTATCTAGAAAAGTTTGCGAATGGGCGAGTGTATTATTTTTTGCTCATTAGTTTTGTGTGTGTGTGGGTGTAACGCTTTTCGCCCTTACGCCATGAGCGAAGTAAAGTTATCTTTTAGGCCTGTCGTATTACGTGCTTAGCATTTTCTCATATCAAGCCCCTCACCTCCCAGTTTTTAAGTATATATGCAAAAAATGTTCCCACCCAAAAAAATTAGCGTAGATGGAGGCCTGTAGTTTTTTCTTTTAGCCAAGATGCTATATAATTAACCAACACGGGCACGGTCGTTTTTCACGACGGTTTGGCAGGACGGACCTCTAAGCCCCTCAGGCGTTCTTTTCTGATACTCGAGTCAATTGCACACTCATCCTCCCCTTCTCCTTTAAACGTATTCAACTCCACCTACACCCACGAAATTAACATTACATAATTACAGTGCCGATATTTTATACATGTTGTGGGACAGAAAAAAATAAGCCGCCGCTTTTTTAGTATATACTAACTTCTCGAATCCACCTGCACCCAACAAATTAACATCACAATGTTACATAAATATAAGGTTGAGGCAAAGCTTATATTTTATGACTGTCATAGATTACAAAAAAAAAAATAAGGCGCCGCTTCTTATCATGCAAGGCTGTTCTCAAACCCACCTGCACAACTGTAATTAGCATAAGAATGTTGTATAATTTCGTGGGAACCACTCAGCCTCCGAAGGCAAAGCATGCATTTTATGCATGACAGGCTACATAAAAAAAATAACGCATCGCTTTTTAGCATGCATTAGCCTCAGGCTATCACGCTCTGTTGCCTGATTGGTTAGCTACGTACAGAAAATATGTATTAGCTTTAGGGCTAATAAGCCTCCATATTAGGCAATGAATTCTGTCCTGTTCATTTCATTGGTCAGTAGGCACATTTTTGCGTACGGGCCGTCCATATAAATACCACTCAACATTCGCCGTGCCGCAACCTCAGTTCATTTTCGCTCGAGACAACGAACCAGCTCATCTGAATGTAAGTACCGAGTCATTTTTAATAGTAGGCATTCTTAGTTTTAAAATTTATAAAGTTTAATATTTTTTTATTCAGGCCTAGTACGTTAGCGCTGTATTCTAAAATAAGTACGACTGTTTTTCCCCGTTTCTTGCTATATTTTAAAATAAGCAAGTCTGTAGAGCCCTCGTTTTTCCTTTTCTCACAATAATTAAGAGATTTTTAGCATGTAATGTTAAATGAACGTGAAGTATTAGGCCTTAGCACTCGCAATGTTATTGAAGTTTTTAACTTTTTCCCTCTTTTTAATAGAAAATATCACCTCTTACCAAACTCAATGGCAGACGTAAAGCAGCTAATGACGAGCCTAAACCCAAAGGTTGATGTAAAACAACGCATTATTTATTTAGGCAATGACGTGTTCGCTCAGGCTTCATCATTCATGAATAAGCCATATATTCACGTCCGGAAAATGATCGTACCATCTAGCGATTTAAGTCCATCGAAAATAGGCATTACTTTCGATACAATTGCTTGGGAATCCTTTATTCAGCAAAGAGATGAGTTGAACGCCATTTTCTTAAACAAAGAAAGTAATAATGCGTTCACAAAGTCGTGGTCGTTTGGAAAACGACTTAATCTTATTTTGAATCGTCACTCAAATTTTTACAAAACCACGGCGATTTTTTGCCGCGATGACGGTAGAAATATAGTACTCGATCAGGCCCAACTTGCTGGTTTGTTGAACTATCAACATTCTATTACGGAGAGTCTTAACGAAATTGTTGCCAAACTCAACACTTCCCAAGTTTAAAATGCATTTATTTTCTCTCTCTTTTTTCACAGCTTAATGGCTACCAATTGTTTTGCACTCTCAGGTCTGAATACGCTACGTGTAACACCTGATGCAACTGGCATAAAAATCGTTATAGGCAAACCGGCCAAAAATGTAACGATTACTCAACAGGAATGGATGTCACTTATAAATAAAATATACCATCGCGAGGCCGGACAGCAACTAGATTTGAAGGCTGGGGAGTTGCATTGTAAATTAGTGAGCGAAGATATTATTTCTTTGAGGGCTAGAGACAATGCAATTGTTCTCACTGAATTGGATTTTCTGCACTTTTATTATTTACTGCCGGCAGTAAGCGATACAATCGCGGCTCTCCATCGCATAATAATGAACACAATGAGTGGTGTTTCTGACTCTGATACGAAGTCAACGCACGTCCATTCTCCCACCTTCTCTACCGCCCTAGTTACTTCACAAAAGCGGAAGGAAGCCTTTACATCGAAACAAACAAAAAAAATTAAGTTTTGCGCAGAATTCCCTCCACTGAGTGGCATTGAAACGGTGGAAGGAAATAAAATCGAGAAAAAAAGTACAAAATACCAACAGGACCAAGAAGCGGTACATTCTACCAGTGGCAACAACCTTCTTAACAGACGTAAGCATTAAATCACCACTCACGAAAGTGTTTTATAGCCTAGAGTGCAAAACAGTTATAATTTTTCTTCCTTTTTTTCTATTTTTTTTCCTTTTTCAGCAGCCTTCTCGTCACCGCATCAACAGTGGGGTGGGGGAGGGAAAAATGGGGGCGGGGAGGGGAATGGGAGGGGGGAGAGGGATGGGGGAGGGGAGGGCTCGAGCAAGGAGTCAGATCTCTTTAGTGTTGTAAAAAGTAGAGGGAAAATAAATAAAAAATTCAAAACAACATCGTCAGTTTACGAAGTGAAAATTAAGCCAGTAACTGCCCACTATCTATCACAAAATAAACTCGACCCAGTACAGTACATCGACATTGTATTCGACCAAATTTTCGCCCAAATTTTAGCTTCCACTCGCCTTCACGATTTGGTGGGCGTGACTCTCTGCGGAGCCGGAGTTGAAAATTCTGTTTTTCTTCCATTTATTAAAAAGCAACATTTTTTAATTGAGAATTTATTATCATTACTGCTGAAATTGAACCAGTCAGGAAAAAGTTTAGACATTTTCTCAAAATGGGAGCTTAAAGTAACCATTATTGATGTATCGGATGGTTCTGGAACGTTTCCCAAGAAAAAACAGGCGCGCACAAATGTGTCCTTATGGCTTCAATCAGGACAGAACAAATCCATCATATTTATCAAGAACGACAGCGACAATCTTTGTTTATCTCGCAGTTTGGTGGTTTGTATGGCTCACTGGGATGATCGACCCCTGTACAAGAAACTACGAAATTCCCCACAACTCCAAAAGCAATGCGGGATGGCCCTTCATGAGACCGCTTCGGTCGCTTTACGTCCGGATGGGTATAGCTTAATTGACACGCATGAATTTCAAAACTATTTGTCGACTCTCGGTTTTCAGATCGTGGTATTCGAGAGGATAGGAACTAAATGTCAAATTGTATACGAGGGCCCACCGGCTCAGAAGAGGATCTATTTGTTTTTACATAGCGCACATTTCGTTGGAGTCCTCAAACCCCGGTTTCTATTTAACTCACGCTACTTCTGTCATGTATGTATGCGACCTTACAGTCACAAAGATCGTCACAGCTGTAAAAAATTTAGGTGCCTAAGCTGCCATAGTTCTAAGTACCGTTGCTTCCTGAAGCAGTGGATTCTATGTCCTATCTGTAACCGCCTTTTTCGTAATAGCGACTGTTTCAACAGACATTTTTCCATCCAGCCCCCCTTTAAGAATACAACCGTGTGCAAGTCTCTTCATAAATGCAAGGTTTGTTCTTTGACTTATCAAGGCGACCGAAACACATTCCATCACTGTGGAAAAAGACGGTGTAAAGTGTGTAAACGATGGGTCCTGCCTGAACACCGCTGCTACATCCAGCCTTTACCAATGCCAAAAGCACGCAAGAAACCAGCTCGAATTATAGCTTACGACTTTGAAACGACGCAGAACAAGCGGGTGCTTGACCAAAAGGACAAAGAATTTTTCCTCCATGAAGTGAACCTCGCTGTAGTTAACGTCTCTTGCGAGGCGTGTTTTTCTTCCGACAATTGTGAGTTATGTGGTGAGAAAATCGTGATCTTCGACAATGGAGAGGCTACTTTGGACGAATTTTGTGAGTGGCTGTTTACAACTCATGGCAATGATGCTGACGCATGTGTGGTAGCTCACTCAGCTTCGACTTTTGATTTAGTTTTAATCACGCGTTGGGCGCTAGATAAAGGTGTTAAACCATCCTCGATTATTTACAGCGGAAATAAAATCTTGACAGCGACTATAGAAGGACTGCGTTTTATCGACTCTTATAGATTCATGCCACTAAGCCTAGCTAAACTACCAGCAAGTTTGGGCTTGGACGCTTCTGTTCGAAAAGGAACATTCCCTCATTATTTCAACGAGCCCAACAACTATAAGTACGTTGGCCCCATTCCAGACTTGAAATATTACGACGCAGATGCCCTCTCTTCCACTGGCAGAGAAGAATTGTTAAAGTGGCACGCTCAGCAGAGAGACAGCAGCGCCGTTTTCGATTTCAAGAAAGAATTGATCGCTTACTGCGTCAATGACGTTGCTGTTTTGATGGCTTGTTGCGTTAAATTCAGGGAGCTGATTCGAGAGATATGCCCACTCATGGAACCGCTACATACCTGTATATCTCTCCCTCAACTGGCCATGACGCTGTTCAGAACGTTATACTTGCACAAAAATACCATCGCATGCATCGGGTCGTGCGGCCATCACCCTGCCAGACAGTATTCGAGGGAAGCCATTATGTGGCTCACTTGGGAAGCTACTCAGCGCGATATTTTCATTCAACACGCGGGTAATGGCGGTGAAGTCAAACTCGGAAATGGAAAATGGTCGGTGGATGGTTTCAGCTCGACCGACAACACTGTGTACGAATTCCAGGGCTGCATGACGCATGCGTGTCCTACATGTGTGCCGAACCGACTTCAGAAACTTCCATTTAGTCAGCTTTCTGCTCAAGACACGTACGAAAAATACATCATTCGTCGAAAAGCTCTAGAGGAGATATTACAAGTGAAATACATCTGTAAATGGGAGTGCGAATGGTACAAAGATGTGAAAGAAAATCCCGAATTAGCAGCTTTCGTGAAGTCTTTCCCCTCACTACCTACTGTTCTACAACCTCGTGAGGCATACTGTGGAGGGCGGGTCTCCACTTTTAAGCACTTGCATTCCGTTCGGCCGGACGAACAGATTGTTGCCCAGGACGTTACTAGCCTTTATCCGGCTTGCATGCTTTTTGAACGCTTCCCTACAGGTCTACATCAGATCATTACGGAGTTTGGAGGTAACACCGACATTGACGCTTATTTTGGTCTCATCAGAGCTGTTGTACTGGCTCCGCGCCGATTATTTATTCCGTCTCTTCCTCTCAAACACAACAAGAAACTCTTCTTTCCCCTGTGTAGAAGCTGTTTGGACGATCCCCCTCCACCGCCACACTATGCGTGCAAACACAACGACGAACAGAGAGCGTTCGAAGGCACTTTTGTCAGCCCCGAGTTACAGCAAGCGGTGAAAGACGGTTATCAGATTGTGCGCTTGCTGTGCGTGTACCACTTTCCACAGAGCGAGCAGTACGATTTCGAACACAATGCTGGCGGGGTGTTTACTGGCTACATTCAAACATTCTACGCGCAAAAGCTCGAATGCGAAGGGTACCCCAAAGATTGTATTACGGAAGAAGAGAAAAAAAGTTATATCGATCGAGTGTATCAAAATGAGAAGATTGTCTTGAACCCTGACCGTATTAGGGTTAATCCTGGCGGCAGGCTCATAGCGAAGGCACTTCTGAATAGTTTATCGGGCAAGATAGCGCAAAGAGAAGACCAAATATCGACGAAATACTTCGAGGAGGCGGGGGAGTTTTTCAAATTTGTACTGAATGCGCCAGAAAGGATTACTGATGTAGACTTTGAAGGCGATTTAGCGCTAGTTAGGTACAGACCCGATACAAATTTGAGCGAAGGGAATGCGGCAGTAAACGTAGTCCTTTCAGCATTTATCACGTGTTATGGCCGTTTACGTCTACTCAAGATATTGAGGGAGTATGAACCCGGACGCCAGCTGTACTGCGACACTGACAGTGTACTAGCCATACGGTATTTAAGGGCCTTACCGGCACCACAGAACGACCTACGTCTAGGCAGTCTAACCAACGACCTGGCATCATTCGGTCCTGACGCCTATATCAGCGATTTCTGCAGCAATGGTGCCAAAAATTACGGTTATCTCGTTTATACTAAAGAAGGGACGAAGCAAGTTATTAAAATTCGTGGGTTTACACTCAGCTTCCGCAACGGCCAGATATTAGACTTTGAGCTACTCTCCAGAATGATTCGTAATTTGGAGAAGGGGCAGAATGTTGCCATTACGGAGCCACACAAGATCGTGAGGAAAAACAACCACATTCTAACTACGACACAAACCAAGTATTACAAGGCTGTTGTTACGAAACGTTTCATGAACAAAGAAAATTTCATCTCGTATCCTTGGGGATACTGAAAACGACTTCTGTAGCAACGTGACGTCCAAGTTGTTTTCATTGAGCGATGCTCGCAATAGGTAATGTCGAGTCTGTATTAGACATCTCTAGTCCTCCTCTAAACAAAGATCCCCCCCCCTCCTCCCTTCTCTCTTCTACCACTTCTTCTTTTCACTTCTGTTTATCTTTTTCAGAGGAGTGGTCTTAAGCGAGATCTAGTGGGGTTATATTTGCTTTTTTCTCTATTTGTTTTAGAGCGGTTTATAATCACCCCCCCCCCCTTCCTAATGACTTCCGAAGCCAAATGGTTCGACAGGGTGCGGGGAGATGGCTGCATTAAAGTTTACAAGCTATTTGATACGGAAGAAGCTTGTCGGATCTACGAAACTATTGATGACAACACGGAATGGCAGGATGATGTCCCATTCCCGTATTCTTTTCGCGATGGGCAACGACTTCAAGCCTGCTACCTTGGAAAAGAAAACTGGCCTAAATATATTAAGAAAATCTACAATGGGCTAAAACATGTTTTCAAGGAGGATTTTCAGTTTTGTCACGTTACCAAGTATGCTGAGCATTTAGACATGCATGCCTACAGATCGACCGCTTTTGTAGCTCTAGCATTAGGGCGAAAACCGCGCACCATTGTGTATAAGAAAAAAGGAGAGGTTGGATGGTACAAAACCGAGATTTTTCCGGGCGAAGTTTTTTCCTGCGACGGTTTTTTCGACTTTCCCCCCAACT
>JAHWFP010269525.1:9706-32153 GCA_023313725.1 Lithobius niger
GATTGAATCTGGGCAGTTCAATCTTGATTTTAGTGGTTTTCGACACTAAAATCAAGATTGAACTGCCCAGATTCAATCAATGGTAATAGCAGTGTTAGGTAGCATGGCAATAAGTGAACTCTTTATTAATTAACGTGAGATAAAACATCAAAAGCTCTTAGTTTTAAATGTAATAATAGTGGGTTCTGAAACAGTCTGAAAAAATTTCTAAGCTTCTTTGCCATTTAACTCCCAGTCTGTTATAGCTCGGAGTGCACGTAAGTTTGTGCTGCGAAATGAGTGGGGATTATGAAAGTGGATCGAGTGGCTGCTTGAGTTACCTTCACATATTTGTTCAATTTAAATCAAGTATTGGTGTTGCTGGGCATAAGCATACAGACTGCGACATACATCTTGTGATTATTTTAACTGACTAGACTGAATTACTAGAGATAAAAACAAACTGTGACATTAGGGATTTACAAAACTTTGCAAGAGTGCAACCTGTTTAATGGAAATATAATTGAAAATTTGCCAATTACTTAACAGGTTGCAATCTTTATAATTATCTATGTATTTATGCATTTATTTATTTATTTTTTGCTTAAATGGAATATTTTTAACAGTTTTTGACATGTCAAAAACCTATGTCAAAAAGGTTTTTTTGACGTGACGGTTAAAACCATGGTAAAAACCGGATAAAACCTGTCGCATGTCAAAAACTTGCCAACCCTGCGAGTAACAGTTACTAACATCGGAAACACACGTATCTGGTGTTACAACTGTTACTCTGTTAGTTAGAGCAGTTGCTTTAGGCTAGGTTAGGTTTGGTTACATTTGGTTAGGTCAGATAACCGAATTTCACTTTGGGTTAGGACAGATAGATGCTAAAAACGCTATAGCAGCTACGTATTTCCCTTGATCATTTCTGGCCCGTAAAACTATGTACCCTAATGCCGCTTCTGGAAAAACGTGGATTAAAATAATACTGCTTTCATCAATGGCACCACAGGACGACAAAGACTGGTCGACCACACGTGGACTATATATTTTATTAACCTTGTTTCATTCGATCGAAATATTATCAATTTTAGTACGAATGTCAAAAATGGAGTTTGTTAAAATTGTATTTTTTAACGAAAAATAAACATAAATCGGGGTGGGTTCTGAATTGTTTAGTTTTTGACCAGCTGGAGTGGCATGAAGGTATTTGGCGTCAAGAAGGGAATTTTAATTTCACTTTCGATTTCGGTTTGAGTTATGCCTTTAAATATATTTCACCCACAAACGTTAAAGACGCTTCAAGTTTGTTAGCAGGTGTTCGGTATGTTCTCGGCATCGTTGTGTAGCATAATCGATATCTCAATAGCTACACAACGGTTGCTTTAGTAAAACAAAATCTTGATAATGTTATTACAATGATGTAGGAGAAAGTAAATAGAGCAAGCAATATTAACTCTTTACGAAACAAAGAGGTCGCCTATAAACATTTTACCAACTTGTGACGCTCAAAGCCCTACGTTGTCATTATGTTTAATGTCAGCTTTGTTATTGAGTATTTTACTTAGGTTACACCATTTGTAACCTTTTTTCTGTGTGCCCTTAACCATTCATCTCCATATTGTGAAGTAGCCTACTATAGGTCATTGAATTTCGTGGCATTTTCTTTTTATCAGTAACGTCTCAGTCCAACAAATAATGCACTGATTATTATACTATAATGACAACATCTCTGTAACACTTCCCAGCATCATTAGGCTAACTGATCTTTTACTTTTCATATAAGAAGGAAGAGATTTCTTTTTAGACAAGTTTGCATTAAATTATTATTATCATTTTTAACAAAGAAAACCAGTTCACTCTGTCAAAACAAATCGAAGAAAGAGACGTAGTTTATATATTTTATTCTTATGTTGAATGTAGTGGTATAGCCTGACTGAACAATATGGAATTTTGAGCAGTTTGTTTTTCTTTTTCTCTGCCATTCTCAGAACACATACGTCAACTGTTTCCTTCTCGCGTGGATTGAGGGAAACGTTCCCCGCCCACGCAGGCAGGCACGCACGCCTGCTAACTATTATGTAGTTTTATTAACAAATTGTCAACTCTCCACCCACTAGTTTGAGCCAAAATCCAGGTCTTCCACTTCGTCAACTGTCAAGATAGCCTGACTTCTGTTTCTAAGTGTATGCTAAAGTATGTATCTGCTGTACTGCGTGACCTGTCTATTAGTGTCTTAATCCGTCAATTCAATGCGTAAGGAGTGAATACGAGTGAAATATATACGTGCAGATAACTTTCATTTTTAATGTACATTTTATAGACAGTTTGTCTTTCCTGTTGCACAGCCACCTGTTTTGCAACAAAAAAAGTCTATGGCGTGAATCGTAAAATAACCTACAAAAATAACCTATTCCTTTGATGTAGGAATAAGGGCGAGTTTAGCAACGACTGGCCTTTGCATTCTCGCAGCTAGAATTTAACCACGATGGCATAGGTGTGGTTACCATGGTGGCAATGCTACCTGGATTAGCTCAATCCGTCATCGTTTTAGTAAATGCTTGCAGGTGTATAATCCGTTACAATACGATAAAGAATTCCTCCTGACGAAACAATTTTACCAATCGCCTCTGAACTCACATTATAGACTGCTTTCTTTAGCCGGCAGAGCTAAAACTGCCGCCGTGTTGGAATTGCACATTTCTAGCTTCTAGCTGCGAGAATGCAAAGGCGAGTCGGCGTAAACGTGCCCTAAGCGTTGAAAGCGTGCTTGAAAATAATGCTTCATCTTGAGTTTGAATTGAGTGTGACTAATTGTAACCACTGGACCATTGACTGAAGAGGTAAAGAACCTGCACTTTCTTCTTTGTTGTTTCTATTTTTATATTGTTTCTTTCAAAGAGTTCTGCATCCTCAGTCCCATTGAAAATACCAAATAGAACTTTCCCTTACACTTTACCGAATTCTTTCACTTAAACGAAGCAGGAAAAAAAATGACATCACACAAGGGTGCATTTCGTCATTAATCGCTAAAGGAAATTGCAGTTACCAGATTTATGGTTTGTTTTTCACGATTTTGATTATTTTGGTGACGGGCTGCGATTCTCTCTTGTATCCATGATACTTTTTGTACATATTAGCCTCCTGAATCAATTCATGTTTTTTTTTTTAAATAGGCTACGTTTTGTGCACTATAAATCTGTAAAACTTTGTAAAGGATTCTGGGGCTTTGACTCTTAAAATGTGCGAAATTACAGACTTCAAACATTCAGGAACATAATTCTGAAATTAATGTACAACATCTAACTGTGCCAACCTTCTGTCTTCATGGCTTTTGTTGCAAGTCTGCCTAATGTATGTTCAGTTAAACTAAAAAAAAGTTAATTGTAATGCTGAGAATCATAACTAAGTTTTGGAGCATTTCACTTCCTTTTTGGTTACAGTTTTAATTTTGCAGTACAATATGGAACTAACATATGATGCATAGGTTGGTGCATTATCGATGAGTGCAAAAAAAAAATGCAGTTCCTGCGAGCCGATTTTACGAGTGGAAATATAAATATTAATCAAAAATCATAACATTAGTGATTAAGAAATTTACAGGTATACTGGATTTTTTATTTTTACGTATGGGACGTATATCCCTACTTGAATAAAAAGTTAATGGAGGTTGGCGAGAGACATTCTTCAACAAAAGAAATTCACTTAATTTCTGGTTGGAACGAATCTTGTTCTGCAATAGCCACCACTTTATTGGTCACTTAAAATAAAATGTCGATATCCTGTTCAATCTACACACCCACAATTTTAAAATGTTCATCACGCAAGTGCCTACGGGCCTGTACATTTTGATGACTAATAGCCCGCTAATTTGACTTCCAAGTTTATGGAGTAATTATGCGAACATACAAACAAATTTGTAGCCCAGTCACCAGGTTTAGTATAATTTTTTAATAGTTTTTTTTTTCTTCTTTTTCTTCTGCAGCCACATCACCCAGACAACGACATGGGAAGACCCTCGAAAGAAGATGAGCCTGAGTGCCGTCAACCTGCATACAGCGGCAGCATCGTCAGGTTCGTCTCCAAGCCCCCCTGTCAATCCCTTGTCGCCGCAGAACTTAGGCCCCCTACCGGACGGGTGGGAACAGGCGACCACCGGTGAGGGGGAGGTCTACTTTATCAATCACCAGACCAGGTCGACCAGCTGGTTTGATCCCAGAATACGTGAGTCTTAAGTTTAATTCTTTGGGTTCACGTCCTTCTGTCGTCGTTCCCATCCTCCTCGTCCCGTCATCCTCAACGTCTCGTTCCCAACGTTAATGTCTTGTCAACTCTTTTGCTGCACTTTCCTACAGCTGTTTTCGCAGCAGACGCGATATCCACAGTGAAAGAGGGAGTTTTTAATGTCATGTTAGAAACCATTGATTCCTAATTCTTTACGTGGATTTTACTGTCTTGAACCTATTCCGTCACTAGTCAGACGTCGTAAGGTAGGATTGTTACAGGTGTGACTCCTTCTGCCAGTCACGCCTCTGATGATGGCTGCAAAACCAACACAGCCTCCTCACTTTGCATATTAGCGTCAAAATGCACGCTGGATTCAATTAGGAATTAGCTGTGATGGACATCACACCAAGGTGCAAGCCGAAAGGTAGGCAAGCAAATCAGTTTTGTCAGGAGGGTGATGAGTGGTTTAAGCAGCAAGTATTAAGAAAATTAGCGATTTTAATATGCTTATGGTAGGTAGCTGTGTGGTATGGAGAACCTAGGCCCGTATACCACTGGACAGATCCATTTTACTTGTCAGAGGGCAGATGACCCATCTGTTGGAAGCCATAGGTGGAAGGGGGTGTGTTAAGATTAATACACACACCTGGCCTTGACAGGTTAATAGTATTAAAAGTAACGGGTGGGGGAGAGGGAGGAATACACCGAAATATCATACCCAAACACCCTTTTGGCTCGCCCGCCGTTCCTGCTAGCTGGTACTAACACCCAGTAACGAATCTTGCACACCAGTAATCTGCTTTGACATTGATTAGTCATTGCAAGTGACTGCGGACGGCATAAATACGGTGCTTATATAATGTATTTATATCATTGCTGGACTGCAGCAACCATGGTTGTACTTGTAACAAGATGTCTAAGCTTAATGATGGCATCGAAAAGTGCAGTGGTATTTGGCGTGTACCTGACTCTTGCACACAGTGCAGTGACACCGTACAAGTTGACAAAGTACCTCAAGTTTTCAGTAGTTGCTGGAGTGTAGTCATTAGTAGGGGAGGGAGGTGGGGTGTAGACCTGTAGGGAACCCGATGACTCATTTAGATTTAGCCTGCATAATCGAAGTGTTTTTTGGCTCAAACTTCTATTACACTGATTTCACACTACTGAATTGGTATGGCGCCGGGAGCGTGCTCACCATGTCACACTGTTAAATTCGTCTCGAGCCAGTGCGCGCCGGCCGCTTGTTTGCAAGCCAGCTTGGCCACTACGCCAAAGCATACTGGCGTGACCAGCACAAACGATCCGTTCTTCCTCCAATCCTTTTGTTGTGGGATAAGAACTGCATCACTCACCCCTCTCGCTAGATGCAGCAAACATGGCCGCTAAGAATTTTTAAGCGTTAATCCGAAACGAGCTGGCCCGAGCTGGCTCTCATTCAGCCTTGATCAGTGCGCACCCGGCGTGAGACAAATTTAGTAGTGTGAAGCCAGTATTAGTCCTTTTCAGGTACACAGTTCCGTTTGAGCGATAAATGAACTAGTGCAGAATTTTTGAAATTAATTAGTTGTAATTTTGCGATAATGAGACCCAGTTCCAATTTTTGTGTGAAGATGCAGATCTGGAGGGGGGGGGGGGATTGAGGCTTAATGGCGCGTCGACAACTCTGGAATTATGCCTGCAAGCTATAGGCGAAAATTAACTTTTTTATGTACCGGCCAGTGGCCAGCAGATGACAAACGTTTAGTCGCCACAGTAAAATTGTAGTCGACAGAAAGGGGAGCCCTCCACTCCTTCCTAGTCACAAAACAAAAATTGGCACATTTTTGGGGGGCTAGGCCTACTTTTTAAATTGGTTATACCCCAGCTGCAGTGAAACAAAACTCGGCATCAGTAGTTTCGTTTTTGTTGGTAGCAATTTTTAATTTCATTCAGACGCTTGGAATTAAAAAAATTAACTTTAAAAAGCTAATTTGAAGGCATTTAAGATTTCATCAAACAGTCACAATAATAAATAATTTTAGCAGAATTTTTTGCTATCAAAAGTGGGAAGCTCTTAAATGCAGTCATGCTTGTCATGACAAATGGCCAAAGTGGCCGCTGATGCTAAATTTTTAGTCGCCAAATGACAGCATTTAATCGCCAGCTGGCTAGTGGCCGGTGCTAATTTTCCCCTATACTGCAAGCGATTTCGGGGATTTTGACTCAAATTTCAAAATTAATGTGACGGCAGTAATCCAGCGTAATTCCAGAAAATTAATTTATCAGAAATTAATGTACACTTAAAACACAAAAATAAATGAACAATGAAAAACGTTGATTTTGTGGCACGTTGTATTCTACAAAGAACGTTATGAATGGGCAGGGGGGAGGTCTGCAATTCATCTGTAGGACAAGTTGACAAAATGGCATTTCTACCTGCACTTACCTGACGTTGGGCATTTGCTTGTTACTTGTGGACTATCATCATTTGGCACTTGTCGGAAGGTAGAAATTTGCAGCTTTAGCAAGATAAATGCGCTGCCAACAGATTGGCATGCTAAAGTTCATTAAACCTGTCCCAAAACCAACAACTTAGAAGCTGACATATAGTTTTTTTAACTACTCTAACTTCATAATTTTCAACGTTTCTTAACCCTTCAAATACTTAATACACCATGTTCCTTAACTTTTTCAAGTGGTGTAGCAAGATGTGCAGTGTTCTTTTCCTCAACATCTATAGTTGCTATCATCAGTGTAAGCATGAAAACCCAAGATACTGTTTCAGGATGTGCCCCTTTCCACCCTTTTCCCTGCCCTTTACGTACAAGTTCTGTTGTGACGCAACTGTTATTTTTGTTAGGCTTATTATAAAAGTACATTATTGTGTTTGTTGGTAGGCGAAACGGCAGAGTACAGTAGTAAAATCGTGCTGTAAAAGTAGCTGAGAGTTCGGCAAGCCTTTTAGCTACTTTTGAGTGCAAGATTTTGCTTTGTTGTTTTGTGTTTCAATTGCCCACACATAATAAATGTACATACAGCTGTTTGTGTATAGTTATTTCTTACTGCTTGTTTTAGCTACTTTTCAAGAGAATGAAAGCCAAATTAAGGAAAATACATAAATTTAATCTAATCTATTGTGGGATTTTTGCCTTTTTCTTTTGTTTCCTATCAAAGAGTTTCGTAGAAGTGTCCCATGCAGTAACAATCGCTTCGTATTCCATCCCTTGTCACAAGGTAGTCTGGGAAAGAAGATGTGGGTTGTTTCCTGGCTCCAGGCCAGTTTATTCAACATGGCCCGAATTTTATTATGCCAAAGCAACGCTAAAAAGTCTCCTTTCTGGTATGCGCGTGAACTGGTGTTTAGACAGTTTTTATCCCAGTCGGCCTTGGCTTAAAGAAGCCGTCTCCTTCTTAGCCTCACTTCAGCGTTGGGACCGCAGTTCCATACAGAGTTGCCGCATGCATGGACGAATCGTAGAACGAGTGGTATTTTCTGCACCAATTAGGTTCAAACTTACACAGATACAATATCTTTAAGGTAGGTTATCCCATAAAATTGTTAGGTCCCGTTGTTCCTCATTTGGCCAGAACGAGGGGTGGAACACGCCGTAATATTATCATGGACACTCTGTTTAGCCCTATAGACTCTCGTTTATGTCGTTCCTGTTCCTGCCTAACGTTTGCATTACTTTTCAGTGATTTTTTATTCACGGTTGAGATAGCTGCCAACTCTTGAGATAGCTGCCAATGTTACAAAAATACAACCAAGTCGTTTTTAAAAAAATACAACCAAGTCGTTTTTTTTAATGTAAAACAATCATTTTCAATTAATTAGTCGAACTTTGTAATGGAGGACGCGAGGATCCCCACACAGGTGAGTCTCTCCAATAATAAAGGTTAAATCGTAGGTCATCCCACTACAAAAGATTAAATCGTAAATAGGCTGTATTAATTCACTAGAAAGAGTGGTGAAGTTCCCAGAAGCACAATATTTTCAGCCAAACTGCAACAAATATTTTATGGAAGAAAAACTGTTTGTGAGTAGCAGGGACTGGTGGATTTGGCCCATGTGCATAATTTCCAGTTATTTTGCTCGCAAATTTCTTGCTACCTTGC
This sequence comes from Lithobius niger, assembly GCA_023313725.1. Classification (NCBI taxonomy): domain Eukaryota; kingdom Metazoa; phylum Arthropoda; class Chilopoda; order Lithobiomorpha; family Lithobiidae; genus Lithobius; species Lithobius niger. The sequence continues at coordinate 18,008 of JAHWFP010269525.1, forward strand.
CTTTTTCAGGTTTTTTTTTAGTCTTTGTGCTGAATAACTTTAATAAAACGACCCATCTTGAGAATAGCAGCATTCAAAAGCTCTAATAAAAAAAACCCAATTCAAATGGTGTATTGGACCATCAAAATCGGTAATGTTTGGCGAAATTATCGCAAAAAGAAAATACCACACAAAAAATAATAATATTTAATAAGAGAAAAACGTTAATTTTTTTTTTTTTTTAATTACAGTTCGTGCCATTGAGAATAATTATGTCTTATTAGCATTGCATAAACGCTGTATCAGTAGATCACTTCTTTTTTAAGCACGACAAAAAAACAGGCAAATTGAGCCTGGTTATGCAGGTTTTCAAAGCTAATTTTGAGTCGAAATAGTAAATGGAAAGTAAATGGCTAGTAAATGGAAAGTCATGGGTTCGAGTATAGTCGCAGCAATTTTCTTTCTTTCTGAAATAGTGTGTCTTACATCTTCGGAGTATTGTATGGAGAGTGCATTCTGTTGTCAACCATTGGTAATTCCAATGTCCGTAGATTAAAGAATTTCGAAATTATATGGTGTAACCACAGCAATCGCATGGAAGTCTGAGTGTATACACACATTTTCTCACTAACGTTATTGATGCAACACAGTAAGAAATTCTGCATCAGCACGTAACAGATTTGCTTTTCTCACAGACTGAGTCGTTAGTTTCCGTTTTTTGGCACTTACAGTCCAGCACTAAATGTTAATCTCGTAGAGTTTCAGGAATTGTGAGTTGAAAAGGAATTGTAGTGACGTATTTTAAATGCTTTTTTCCAAAACGTTATTCTAGAAGCACCATATGTTGACAACATGGGGTGTGGAACGACTACATTATGCAATCGTCTGTGTCACTGATCACCTGTGGTTAACAGTTCAGTAATACGTGCCCCTTCCCCTTCCATTGCCGTCATAGTAAATGATATGAACAAGTCGTTCTGTACAGGCAGAATCTACAGCATAGGGATGTATGCTGCCGTACTGTAGAAAAGCATGTGTGTTACATGAGAGTCTGAACGAGAGACGTTTTGACCTAGTCTTGAGTTTTCAAGCAAAATAGACAAGATTCCATTATTTGAAGCAGCGTTGTAAAAAAATAAACAGCAACAACTAAGCCATTGCAAAGGTAGTTGTATTTAAGTGAAAACAAACAGATCTACATAAGGAGGTAGGAAGGAAAAGCAAAACCGAACGTGTTTGCCATCACAGCACATCACCACACATCGCAGACAAACTGAGTGGTGGCAGTATTTAGGTAAAGATAAAATGCAGAGAATGAGTGCTTTCTTAAGCAGGAAAGAGAAGTGAAGGGAAGAGTTGGGAATATTGCACTCAATCTTAACTGTGTCAAGTTAGTGCATTGGAGGTGCAATCCAAAGACACAGGCTCGGTTCAGTTTCACGACTGCGCATGAATTTTTTCGTCATTATTGCTGGTTGCTTGTCATCCCTAGCTGTTCATAATGTTGGCGCCATTGTGTTTCTTTGTTTAAAACAGTTTTTTTTAAATCTCAAGGCAAATAATTAAGAGAGTACTGATTGATAGTGGACGCTTAAATGTATACATTTTACATTTGTTGCTGCAGACAACTGGGAGGAAAAAGGCATGGTACACAGTGTACAGTTGCCAGGAGAGGACAATCTGCCCCTTAGGACAATACAAGATTTAGTTGCAAGACAGTTTACAATCGCTGTATGCATAAAAGAAGCCCTCTGAACAAAATTTGGCAGATGTATTATCTAGTCACAGTTGCAATGGTTGTCCTCGGTCTATTGCCCTTGTTACTGTGACAAGTGTTCAACAGCTCGTGGGAAAGTACCTGTTACACTCGTTGGACGGCACTTTTCTGCTTGGGGTGAGGCTGTTGCTCTGTTGATTATGGATTGTTAACGGTTTAACGATGACCCTGAATAGGTTTCATTAGAGTTTTATAGCTCATATTTCGAGTAACTTGCTAAACGTCACAACAACACTTTGATAATCCCTTACAGCCAGTTATTCATTTACGACGTAATAAGTTATTGTCAGTTGTAGACAATGAACGCAAGATGGATCCAGGTTTATGGAGCAGGACTTCATACCGACAGGTGCAAAGTGCGTGGGAACGAATTCAGTGGGAAGGTGTTCAGCCTTGTTAAGGCTTTTAAGATTACACAACGATAAGTGTACTTAGGCTCAGTACTCCTAAAGTATTTTCTCCCGTAACGGATTCTAGAAGGATGCGACGCAATTCAGATGTGGCACAACTGGAATTCACGAAGCGATTTTTTCCCCCTTGTATTTATAGTTTGTTACAACCTTGAATTCTGTTTCATTTAACTAAACAGCTCGGCATCCATCCATGACATAATAAACGAGGGTCAGCTGCGTATGTTTGTCATTCTAGTGTGTTTGCCATGGGGGGGGGGGGGGGGATTGAGGCTTAATGGCGCGTTGACAGCTTGGCCATTAGCGCCAACCTCAGTCACAGTGCGGTGGTCCGGGTTGCCACTGCACCACACATTACAGAGATATTATTCAAACCCCTAATCTAAATCTTGTCATACATCGTTTGCCATTGGTTTGATAACATCTGAGCGCATGCGAATCGAGCATGCATGCTGGATGGCAGCCGCTGCAAATCCCCCGGTTCACCTGTACGTTAAGTGATTGATGAAAAGTGATTTTACTCTTAAACATCCTCAAAACACTTCCAAAATCGTAAGCTTACGTAAGTTGCAAGCACGATCAAATGAGGCCGATATCAGACTGGCCCTTTAATGACACTGGATAAATCTTTTCTATTGCATCACAAATTACTGTGACAAGTATATCATTTTTCTGAAAGAATGCCTTTTTTTTTTTTGGTCAAATGTAAAAAAAAAAAATCTGGGTCCCTTGAACATCAAGATGGCAATTTTGTATGGTTAACAAGTTTTCAAATTTGTTTTCTGTTATAAGCAATTTTTGCATTGTTAATGATAATCTCACACTTACATCCTTCTTCAGCTCTTGAGTTAACATTACATCACACCATTAAAGTCCAAAATTTAATCGTAGATTGATCCGTTAGATTGAGCTAGAAGTAGAAGTACAAGGAAAAAATGTAGAAACACTAACCATCATTACGTAATGAAACAGCAATAAAAAAAAGTATATTTAAGACATGAAAAAAAAGTATATTTTTTAAGTAATGAAGAGACGTCCTTGGTTACATTTTTTCTGCGGTTAACATTTTTTAAATACTTTAATGACTTGAGTGGGAGCTGGTATACATCATAGTCTACCTGGCGAGTGATGATAACACCCTTGTTCTGGTAATACTATGTAAAGAAAACCATTATCACTTACGGTCAGGATTTGGAGTTCCTACTTTTCCCGTATTCCCTACTTTAGAAAAATTCCTTATTATTTTACATATCTCTCCCCCCACCCCTACATTCAGGGACGTTTTTACGGGGGGGGGGGGGGTGTCCCCCCCCCCCCCCAAAAAAAAAAAAAAATGTTTGGCCAGTTGGCAAATCAGTCGGCAAAACTACATAATTTTTGGTCAGTCGGCAAATCAGTCGGAAAAATTATATAATTTTTTGACTAGATGGAAAATTGGTCGGTAAATTTCTGGTTTACACCCCTCCAACTTTTATCCTTCCTGACGTCTCTGTCTACATTTTTTTAATTACTTTTTCGTTGGAAGTGGTGCTTATCCTAGTTGACAAGTATGTTACCCGCATTTAAAATAATTAGATTAACTTGTTAGTTTTTTTAAGCAGGTTTTGAAAACTTGAAATCAAAAAACGTAAAAACTTTGCTGCATCGAGAAAGGCGAGTAGGAATGTTGCTAATTCACCCACACTAACACACCAATATGTACACGCAAGTCACTGTAAACCGCCCACAAGAAAAGGGAACGCTTTAACACAAACGTGAAAATCCTTCGGTAAAAATAGCTAAGAATTCGACACGCCTTTATAATGGACTTATTTTAGCCTTCTGTACAGCTGAAACAGCTGAGAAGACCATTGTAACAACTTTGTCCATCTGTCCGTCATTTTTTTCAACTCAGAACGGTACCAGACAGAGACAACGGTATTCATTATTAGATACAGCAACCAAAAATTAGTTTAAAAACACAGCAAATTGATACATTGTTGCTTCCGTACAGCTAATAGCTTTCTCGATGTAACTCAATGAATGAAGACATTTGATAGTCACATTTAAACACTACAGGAAAATGTGCAACCTTAAAAACAGAAGGATTTTATTAATGATACACATATTAGTTTCATTTAAAATAGTCTCGATACTTGCATGGATGAATAGGCCTACTTTCGAACCAAATTCTCTCGGTTTGTACGAAATTAAAACTGCAGGTAACAGTTAGGCCTAAAATCTGAAAATTAAATCACGTTGCCCCGGCAATGTCAAATCTCTGCACCGTGTTGCATAAATGAATAAGCGTACTCTGGAACCCAACTCTCCGTTAGCTGCTACTTACGATATTAAGATGGCAAGTAAAAAAAATAGGCCTATAAGCTAGCAATTACGCCTAAAGTCTAAAACTGGGCCTAAAAGCTAACAGATTTTTAACCAGCAATTGTGATGGTTACAACTTTTAGATTACATGATGGAGAGCGCTGTTGCAGTGCGTGATAGAGGTGTGCACCTTAAATATTTTCGAAAGTGGCGGAAGTGTACAGAAGACCGGTTACGACTATAGGATACTCTGCAGCCACTTGTTTCATTAAGATGACGTAACTAACTATAGGCAGGTCCATAATAAGTCTTACCGAATCTTGGCTAATTTTACACGCATAATTTTCACTATCGGTTACCTTACGGTGGTCTCAGTCCGTACTTGCATGAAAATTGTCGTAGTAAGCTAAAATTTACAGTATTGTTTTACTGCTAGTTTTATTTTTGAAAACCTTCAGTGCAAAATTCTTTTCGTTTAGCCACACTTTTCGACAAAAAAAATTCCCTATTTACCGATACCCTTAAAATTTTCTATTCAGAATCCATAACTTTTTTTAATTTTTTCGACCTAAAACCTGCTGCTGACGTGCAACCCTTAACCGAATGTGTGCCTCGTATTTTTGTTGGGCCATGTTCAGGGTGGGCCATCACTGAAAAGTATTTTGGCGCATCCTTGTAACTGTTACGAGTGAACTGGCTTACTTACTTAGTGATGCGGATAAAGTAGACGGACCAGAGTAAAAGTTCTGCCAACGAACGATCTGTGGATGAAGGTCGGGGAAAGTAAAAAAAAAAAAAAAAAAATAGGGGGGGGGGGGGGCTCGTGGGAGGAACCTTAAGGAGTAAGACCAGCGCCCTCCAAGACTTTTTTTGAGGGCTGCGTTTAGACTCGAGCCAGACTTGAGAGACTGCCAAGAAACCTCTGGAGCCAGCTTGGCCATTCAGTAATCTGCAAGTGGAACTAGGGCTTAACCTCTCTACAACGAAGAGGCCAGAAGAAAACAATTGACAGCTCCTTTTTTTAAGACCTATGTAAACCGACGGCTTAGACGCGTAACTTTCGTGTGTAGTCTTACACTTTCTTGTGTATTCGTCACTGGCTATGTATTAAGTTGGTGTTCCATTGTTGGTGCTCACATTGTATAAGCCTTTGTCCAGTTACATTGTCTGACTGCAAATTTAACTTACACAGTGCTGCCTAACTAATGGACTACTGGAATACTGGACTGTAGGGAAAATGATGCATAGGGATCGGGCTCCAGGTTGTGAAGTCTGCTGTCGTTACGCTGAAGCCGAACTGCCGAACGCAACGAAATCGTCCAAGGTCTTATCATGGTTAAAATGCAACAAAACTGCACTGCTATTGAGGTTAACTAGCTCTAATTAGGCTGCCGAAGCGGTTGTTTTCTCGACTAAAGGGGGGAAACTCGAGGTTACAGGTTTGAGGTTACTTACGCCAAATCTGAAAACCAAAGTAAAATTGGAAATTGCATCCTCCTGGCCCCTTCCTGGCTCACTTGAAGTCTCTCAGTTGAAATTATTTGCGTGCGCCCCCCCCCCCATGTTAAGGAAAAAATCACTGAAATAAAGAAGCAAACCAACATCCCGTCCCAAAACAAGCACCAGGACAAAATAAATCAGTAGGGCTATCTAGCTGCCCTCCTATATGCCTCTCGCCTCCAAAAAAAAAAAAATAATAATAATAATGATAAAAGTGACATTTTTTGAACCAAAAAGCATGGAAAAGGTTAACAAAACAAATACAACGCTGTAGAAAAACACTTGGCATTAAGCAATAACATATTCTCACTAACGATATAAAAATCCACCCCAGTAGCGTAACAGTAACTACCATTGCTCCAAAAAGCCAAGCATGTCAGATAATTTCCATAAAATTATTAAAGCAATAGGTTACCGAAATGCCAAATGACAGCATTATAAATCACATGCAGAAAATCTAAAAAAAAAAAACAAAAAAAACGTACACTATTCATTAAGCCACACTTATTAAATATAGTTACATTTATGTTAAAACCAAAACGACATTTGAGAGATTATTATTTTTTTTTGGGGGGGGGGGAGGGATGGGGCGGGTGATGGTAATGATGAGGAAGAGATAACTTTGTTCCTGCGTCAGTGAAAAAATTCAACCAGGTCAGTAAATAAGTATAACGTAATTTTCGCCTTAAAAGACATTGTTTGGATTGAACGCAATATATACTACATAGCCTAAGCGTGTGGCTGTTTATCTCCTCTATTATATTGATATGAGCTGAAGCCTGTAAATCACTGATAGTGTTTGACACACTTTAGTATTTTTATATTGTGAAAGTCACTCACTCTCAACCATTTTTACTGCTCACCTAACATCTAACTTATCAGCAACATCCGGGATCAAACAGAAAGTCACATTTTTATCAGCTGTCACAGACCATTAAGACTTGTTCAGATGTCATCTGCTTTTTTGACATTTTTGTTTTGTTGTTTACTTTAGGTAACAGTTGTGTTTGCACTTTTATTGCGATCGTTTTAACGTATTGAACACATGCTACAAAGAATTTTATATCATCTTTAAATATTTTCTTTTGTCGGAAATTTCTTACTAAAAGGTGACATTTATGACCACCATTTTAAATTAGATGGCTCTTGGTCTCTACGGCTGTTAATACTTTTATAATAATTTGTAAACTGCTCGACCTGATGCTTTTTTTTTTGTTTTTTTTTTTGGTAGTTTACTAATCTCCTTCCATTTTGATCAGTTTCCACACTGCTAAAGCTTCTGATAGTGCTAAGCAAAAGTATTTTTAAAATCTTAGATAATGACCGTATATAGTTCACGAAGGAAAACTTATTGAATTCGCAGTTCAGGTCGTATTTACCAGAATCTCAGTTCAGCACCTGTTATCAATTTAATGCTTAAGGTGCTCTGCTAATATGTAGATTTGTAAAGTAACTCAATGGAATCGAAAGTATTATACATGGTCTTGTCGTGTTAAGAAAATGGAATAAGTTAAGTAGTTGTCGAACTTCGTATTAGTGATTACCACAAGCGGGGCCGGGAAGTTATTTCAATAAAGGCTACTTATAACATCTGAAATGCTAAACTACACCACAGAACAAAGAATTGCCAGTCTAAACAATGAATTGTGAAATTTCGAAGTTCGTTGTTTTCAATGGTGTAATATAGAGCTAACATAAAGGACAGTGTACTTAGTTTTGTATATTTTGTACCTACCTGCCTACTTGGGGTAAGCATTAGTTACAGCACCCCAAGCTTCATTCTAATGTGTATTTGGAAATATTGTCGACATTCCGTTCTGTATTATCAGACTGTTATTTAAATGTGACTATAAAAAGTAGATTTTCCATCTGCATTGCCATCTTGGTCCATATAGATAAAACATTAACACTTAACTGCAAAAGAATGAATAAATTCCCTTGCATGGAGAATTTGATGCGCGTTTACAAATGTGCACAATGTTTTATTGTACTACACTACATTTGACTTGTTTTGGCAAAGTTTTACCTTCAAAAACAAACCTTCCACGCGACAAGAAGAAAATGTATTCTGTCAACGGAGGAGGGTGGTTATTTCGTTGGCCATTTGGCATGTAACATGGCTGTGTGTCAGTCTGTTGACAGAAAAGTTATAAGAAGTAGGCAAAGGTATTTTTGCACAGTGAATCGTTGCAATTGTAGTTTTTATTCTTAAATTTATGTGAAATGGCCAAGATTCTGCGTCAAGTGTCAACACAGCACACCATAGGAAACCATTGTGGCCCTATAAACTAACCCTAGCTATCTTGTAACGTTTCAACTTGAACCAAAATTAGTTTCCAAGTAAATTGTCGTTGACGTGGAGTTAAAAACCATACAGAAATACATAAAGAAAATTAGTATTACATCAGCACTAAAATTTTACGTTGCAGGTTTCAGAGGTGTTCAATAGGTGGGAGGAACAGTCTACATGACATCTAGCATTAAAAAAAATATTTCGCGGTGGAATAACAAATAGTCTGTAGTACTTCGATTTAATGTGTCTAGACACTAAATGTGGTGCGTTTAGCAAAAATTAGTTTTGCTGCGGCAAAGAATGTGATAACGTTTACAGATTGCAAGGTTCAGTTTAATTGAGTGCCAACCAACCAGGGAAATTGTCCCCAGACATTAGACATTCCATCGCAGTACATAGGATTTTATTAGAATGTGCTTGTGAATTTTGATGGCAAAAGAGTGAAAAAACAAGTTGCTGTGGTTTGAGTAGCGACCTCTCTTAGACGACCAGTTCTTTCACCTTCGTTGTACAAAGGGACCAAGTGAAGCAGCGTTAGGTTGGTTGTGTTTTGCTTTACTAATGCTGTCAGTCTTCATGGAGCTATGCCAACTGAAACGGTTGGCCTGGTAACAGCTATACCTCCTATCCATCCTAAGTCTTTCATCCATAAAATCCCTATCTGGCAGCCAAAGGTCAAATAGCAGGTTATTTAAAAAAAATTTATTTTAAACTATAATGGTACAGACCACTTTATGAATCGTATTGCCTACAATATTAAACAACACTCTTACTTCTGTATAACATGAAAAGACGCTTTGCTACGTGGGACTTGAATTTTCCATTCTAGTTGAGGTTTTCAAAATTTTTTTTCCAGTATACATACGAAGATGCATAAAAGTTTACTCTCTTTACCAACAACCCTCCCGAATATCAAGACTTTGCCAGTAGAGCTAAAACTCACTTGCAATTTCTTAGTCTATTTTCGGCACTTTGTAGTAGATTTTTGCATCGATCACATTGCAGAATTTTATTCAATCCAGTATTATTATAGAAACAATCGTGGTGTAGCTATTGTAAATTAATGCTACAAACAGTTCATCTGTAATTGTATGGCTCTCGAGATATTGCTTTTGGAGTGTCAGCCTGTATTTTGCTAGCTGCTGTTTTGGCAAGTGAGGATAAAATTCAAGCCCTCAATTGTTGGTCTTTCACTTACCCAATAGTGAGTGGCGACTGACATTGGCGTCAGTTGCGCCATCAAGATAAAGTACACGCACAAAGTTTTATTCACCAAACAATAGTCCATCACGTGCTATAAATCCATTTTAAAATCCGACAAGCAGGAAATTTTCTGGTGTAATATCTTGACTATTTTCACTGCATCCCTTAGATTCATGCTTAGATGGTGTACCTATATTTAAAAATTAGCCCCTGTGTCGCTTTCTGGTGTTTGATTACTTTTGTCTAATGATTTTTTACCTGTTACTGTCGTTTGCTTGCTCCATCATTGGCACTATCGTTCGTAGTGGGAGTTCTGTTGAATGTTACTCCTCCAAAATTAACACCACATAACCATGGCCTATACTTGTGTACGGAGCACTGTGTGGAACTGAGGTAGGGCTAGAAAGCTGTTTGTACACGTACAATTCTTTAATTCCTTCCTAATAATGCCAAAAGTTGGGTAAGACAATCAAATGTAATGCTTAACAAGCATAAGCTGTCCACCCACATTCTTCTAAAACTATTAAAATAAGCAGAACTGTGGGATCCCATATCAGTGTCTGTCCTAAATCATTAGCCTGCCGTCACTTCATTTATTCTGAATCGATTAATTCGCATTACATAGTATTTATTAAGAAACATTTACCGAATCTTAATATTATTTCAGGCATCAAAAAGATCCACGCAAAAAATTCAACACATGTTACATGCAATTTATCCATACGTTTTACTGCTAGCTGGGAGGTAGGGTACGTGCGACCAGGTGTGCAGAATATGCCAGAACGCTAGAACGAGGTTCGCGGGAAATTTCAGAGAACTGAGAAATTCATTAAAAAATGGCTGGCGTACTTAGTGAAAGGCTGTGGAAATTTGAAAAATCTGTAGGAAAATTTTGTGGGAAATTTTGTCCAGTAAGAATTTTATGCACCCCTGCGACGGTGCGACATGTTGTTCTTGTGGTGTATGAATGCATATTTCTTGTTCACAGTGCTGTTTGATGTTTTATTGCTGGATGTGGTTCGGTTGTGTTGTAGTCATTCCTAATTTTGTATTCTTATTCCATTTCTACAGCAATGCACCTTCAGCGTCCAGCAGCCCTTCAACAGGCTCTTTCAAATACCCAACCACCAATGATCAGCAGTCCAACACCTCAACAACAGCAAGGCCAACCAGTGACGACTCAACCGAACCCAGCAACTAGCCAGATGAGTCTACAGCAACGACAGCAAAGAGTTCGACTGCAGCGTTTACAAATGGAACGAGAGCGACTTAGGCTTCGACAACAAGAAATACTCCGCCAGGTATAAAAACAAGGATGCACTAATTCAGGAACAGTAATTCACGTGTTGTATGCTACAGTTAATACTGAAGGAGGATAGAAATGTGCAGTAGACGTATGCAGTTGCAAAGGCAGACATACCAACAGGACGCTAATAAAAAATCTGAAAGTGTAGTGTACTTAAAAGTATATTTATATTGCACATTACATTTAAAAAAATAAAAAATAAATCCTCTCATAACTTTTGCTGCTACAATATGGCAACTGAGCCAAAGATAATGTTCAGATTATCTGCAATTGTTTCGAACTAAATAGTTGAACTAAATAACACATTTTATTATATTTTACTGTTTTTTAAAGTTCACTGTAAACAGCCTATTGCAGACTTGCAGTGCCTTACAGTGTGAACATTATTCAAAAAGATTAATTTGCTAAATACACAATGTCACATAATTGTTTTCACTAGTACTGTGATTTTTTTATTTCACGTTTTCACTTTTTGCTGTTGCGTTGCTCTTTAGAGAAGCAATAAATGTACAAGTGCAATACGTAGCACGAAATAAACGCATGGCCACACCCAACAGTTGCAACAATGACTTGATTAGTTTTTTTTTCTTTTGTTGTAGCTTAAAGGCTCAGGGACTTCCTTTGGACAGCAAAATGTTCTAGGCAGTAACGCACTTCCTACTTACAATGTAATTATGGTTTACTACCATTTTTTTTTTTTGCTTTGTCTTAGCACCCTTGGTTTTTCAGGGACGTGATTCTTCCTCAGGATAGTTTCCTCCTTTTTTCTGCTTTGAAGACCATCTAAAAATGCGTTAAAACACCTATAAATTAGTCCGTTTTCTCACTGGGAGGGACTCTCATTCTTGTTTTCCCAGCCTTACCAGTCTCTGTTTTATGGTTGAACTCAGTTGGCGTACATTTTGCGTGATATATTATATAGCGTTTAATATTCTTGTTTGCTCTATGACGTTTTTGTCCCTTCTGCTCCCCACTTTTCCCTCCATTTAAATATCTCCCATTATACTCCAAATTTATAAGCCTCATTAATTTACCAATTGTGTTTTTTGAACTATATCTGCTCTTTATAAATAATTGTTCTGTGCATTGTAATGTAAAAAAAAAAGGTGGGGGGAAGTCACCGTAACCGAATTGTTTCTCTATTGTTTCAATTCCTATTCCTCCAAAACGGTGGAAATTATCATTTATTATTAAGTGTAAATTCCGATGGCAGAAGCCTTTATGATAAGTCTTTCAATCAGATAATCCGGTCCGATTAGAATAACACAACTTCCAGTTCTTCCTGTTAAGTGTTAAGAGATACAGCAAAATTACTATGTGATACATTCTGCATTGTAGATTTTTTTATAAACTTAGAAAATTGACTGTTCTGATCCATATAAAGTAGGCCACACAGGTGACACAATGTATTGTGTTCACAAATAAACTAAAATTTGAAATCCATGAAAAACACCAAAGTGGTTTGTACTGTGAAACTTCATGTCCAAGAAAAATATTTTAAAATTCAAAAAGCGTTAGTACATTTTTTTAAATTTTCATGTTTCCAGTGTTTGCAGTGTAGTCCAGTGTTCACAATGTAGGCTCTGTAAGTCTGGACATATCATTGATTTTTATGGCTTTGTTCACTTGTCAAGATGTGACTTATAGGGTACGAGGCAGGAAATTTAATATGGCAAATGCATAGTTAACCTTGTAAATGGTATCTATGTATTCCCAATCACAAATCCATAAATCCCCCCCGTTACGGAATAAAACTGTTAGGGAAGTTGTTATGATTGTAGTGAAGCTGTAAAAGTATCATACATTTTGAATAAGAGTACACTCATTTCCAAATTTCAGCTTAAAGAGCCATTCTGACAAGTGCCCAACACCCGAACGGCAAACCTGACATAATAAAAATAACCCAATGGCTCTAATTCCCGGTAGCCAATGTTTTGTTCATGTCTTATTAGGCTTAACTTTAGTCGCTCCATTTCAGCAGCCGCCAGCGGTCAGCCAATGAGTTGACTTCACCGTACATACGTCAACAGCAACAAACAAATTATTTTGGTTGTGTGACAAAATGTGATAATGACACTGGGGGTGGGAGGTGTATGTAAAGCTAATTTGTGGAAGGAAATCGCTAAGTAAATGTCTGTTAAACTTACATCCGAGTGTGAAAATAACCCCCAAGTGTTGAGGCGGTGTTTCTGAATGCTGTATCGGTGTAATGCACGAGTGGGGTTTTATTGTGAGTCGTGTGTTTTAGGGTTCGAGCTTGAACAAGATGCTAAATTTGTACGCTAAAATAAAAACAAGAATTATGACATGTATGTGCGGAATCCTTAGCGATTTCTTCCACGAATTACTTTTCATTAGCTGATAACCCATCAAAGAATGGCAAGGCTTGTACCAGTGGGTGGCTTCCACAACCAGGATTGCGGAAGAGCTGCTTGCAAGCTATTTCTAAGACGGCATTGCTGTTGCCGATGATTGTAGTCCTCAGTTGCTTATGGATTTAATAATGTAAATGTTTGAGTCATTAAGTGCAAGGAGTTTGTGTTGATCTGTTAGCTATGGGATTGGCTAGTTCCAGGAGCTGGCCATTTGGAGTGAGAACATTCACCGTTGTAGTTTGCCAGTCGCCGGGCACAGTCAGAATGGCCTTAATGCTTAAATTTTTTCTTTCTAGACAAAAGTAATGAAATCTTTAAGAAGACTAGCTAAGAGTTCAGTAAACCTTATTACAAATTAGTTAAAGCAGTGTGATTGAAGTAACTTCAGTTCTTACCATGGTGACTTGACGCCACTAGTTTCCATCCGTAAGGAAAGCATTGAATCTCAATTGATTATAATTTTGATTTGATGTTTTGTATTGCTTTATTTAACCACGTATAAATAACATTCATTTGTGCACATTTATTTACTTGGCATACAAAATTGTTAGCATACCGTTGCATATTTAATCAGTGTTCTTTGGTAATGATACTAGAACATGAACATCACTTATGTTACCAGTGACGATAATTTTGAATAGCAGATTGCATTTTTTTCATGCAGAAATCAAAAAGAGATGGCTAAGGTTCATAGGTTTAGTCTTAACAATATTTAATTACTGCTGTCACTAAACTACAACCTCTTACCACTGCTTGTAATGTTTTAAACAAAATTATAGAAAATAGCTTTAAGGAAAATAATATAAAATACTTTGACTATTCAGTGTAATAACATTAGTTCATTTGTCTTTAGATGGATAGAGAACAAAGAATTCGAGCACAGCAGGATCTGTTACAATCTCAGGTTAGTAAGAATCACAAGCTGCTTTTTGCGATATATCTTCAACAATCCTATTACGTAATTTTAGCACTAATTTATGTTTTCAACTGATGATGTAC
>JAHWFP010269525.1:33809-56574 GCA_023313725.1 Lithobius niger
TTTTTTTAAAGAAATGATCACCCTCATTAAAGTTAAATCAAACAGACCGAGAAACTTTTTAGGTTATTGCGTATATGGCGGAACTTCGTTTTACTAAACCTGTTTTATGCATACTTACAAATTTTGTTGACGCATACATTTTACGGGAATGGGGGGAGGGTGCTAAACGTTTTTTTTACAGCAACCAGATAGAGGGTCGGCATTTTTTTTGGTATCGTGTAAGAAAAACGCCCCAACCCCCCACCACCCCCAAGGTTTTACTGCTAATTACTAGTAGTAATATTTTGCATATTATGGGCCGTTAGGGTCCTAACTTGTATTAAAATATGGAAAAGTAAAAAAAAAATGAGTTTGCAAAAGTATGGAAAATCGTTTATGAAGATGTGTGCAAACCCCGTAAAAAAGTCCTTGATTGGTTTTGGAAAAAATTCTTGAAAGTGCTTGAATTTATTCTTTGTGATCTTGTGCAAACCCGGCCCCAGCAGAAGCCATGGTCTCAGAAGGCGAGAGGAACAATTCCTAGGGTCTTTTCCTGCCACACTTATGAGCACGAGGGATCGCAGGGCCCTTCTCTTCCCATTAATGCAAGGCTGCGGTTTGGCTCGAACCAGGGACCTTTTGCGCTTGAGACAGTCATGCTAACCATAAGGCTAACTTTACTCCGTCGACATTTGGGCTTTGTTCACAAGCATAAAGATATAGCCTCCACACAATTAGTCTACACACTGTTCTACCATTATGGCAGATCGGGTGTAGACTAATTGAGTAGGGCAGATAAGTGTGTAGACTAATTCTGTGGTGCTATGCCAAAACATTTATGTGGGGCCAACAATTAAAAACTGTATTTATGAACTTGTGGGTTGTTGCCAGTCAGGTGGCACTCTTGTCAAATTTTACGTTTTGGTTACCAGACACTTCAGTAGATTTAACGTTTACGGTTTTATGTATATGAATATAATATGTATTCATATCTGGTGGCTAATTTTTATATTTCCTGTCAACTTGAATCACAAAAGGTCCAGTAATGAGCATTACAAAGGTAGGTTGTTTGGAAAAGTAGCAAAATTGTTGTCTTGCAAGTCATGTAGCAGAATATTCAAGCCAGGTGGCTTAAAAGCCTTGGGCTAAAACTGGAACTGTGAGGTGAACAGGTGGGAAGGGATGTGTTGACATGGCAGTGGATGTAGTTCATTCTCCTCACTGCTTATCATGTTCAGAGAAAGTGAGCTGGAGACCTTTCTAAGGTTTTTTATTTAATTTTTTTCCCTTCAAAGTGAGCGTGACCTGTATATAAAATTCAATAGAAGCTGCTGCCTCAAAGTAGAAGCCGCCTGTTCTTCTGATCGCTTGCCTTTGAGCTGTGTAATATTTCTCCAACCAGGCAAACAGCTCACTGTTTACGTCGTCTGAAGCTTACTTGTTCAAACACATAAAGCTGAACAAAAAAAAAAGCCTGTAACCTCAAGTTAGTTGTTGACTTGCACTCACCTTTTATACTTGTGTTATGTCAAGTGCACAGTTTCATAGGTCTGCAATATGTTTGTTGCTTGAAATATGTGGTTTAGCTTCACTTAGGTGTAGAGATGCAGTTTTGTGGTGCGTCATAATAACCTTTTAATGAATTAAGTAGCAAAGTCACTTCAAGTCTTCAGTAGTGAAAAATGTGAATTGCTAGTAAGGTTACACGCAAAGGGGTGTATACCAGTAATTTTTTTTTTTGGGGGGGGGGGGGGGCGTACATTCATTGTTTATCCAGCTTCAATGCAATTTTCAAAATTAGTTTTTAAAAATTGAGGTGGTTAACTTAAATGCACCTGTTTTTTTTAAATACTTAAGTGCACCTGTATACTAAAAAAATCTTACGTGCAATTGTATATAAAATTCACTTGAAGTCGACTGTTCTTCTGGACGCTTGGCTTTGAAATGTGCAATAGGCCTATTTCCCCAACCAGGTAACAGCTCACTGTTTGTCACCTGAAGCTTACTTGCTCAAACATATAAAGCCGGGGAAAATAAGCTTGCCTACAAAATTACACAACCTATGCAAAATAAAGCATTATTCAAGTGCAAGCTGGCATTATCCAACATTAAATATTAATCTTGTGAACTTGTAGAATCTGTCCAATAGGAAAAAATAAAAATAAGAACATCACAGTTCTGAGCACTTCCGTAAAATAATGTAATTGGATTATGCATGGAATGGGACCAGATGCAAATATATTATAAAATTTGTCAGCACTATGGAGCCCGTGCTGCATACGGCAGAACAATCAGGTATAGTGCAAATAAAGGGTATGTTTTATGTCACTTACCCCCTCTTCACCACCGCCCATTACTTTTAATCCTTTTAACCTTACCATGCAGATGTCTATGTTCCTACCCCGTTTCCCCTCAACCCTTCAAGTGCAAAGTCATTAAAGAACTGACACAACGATCAGTCTAATGGGTTATTCTTCCCACCCTCTGTTGTCCATAGGACCAGAGGAACTATGTGATGATGTGCCACCTTGGATGAGAATTTTCCGACTTTGGTAGAACTCCAAAATGCTAAAATGCTAAAATTAAGGCTGATAAAGTACTCAGTCTCTTCTACTCGCTTTGTTGCTGACATTCTCCGACTGTTGGCTCAAAGCACATTCTCATCTAGCCATGTGCTCCTCATCACGTGACTATTTTCTGCACATCACGTGACGTGACGTGTATTTCCTCCACATCACGTGACTATTTCCTCCTTGCCAGAAAGCTACCTGCCGTAAGCATAGATGAATGACCCTTCCCTCCTCCCCCCCCCCACCAAAAAAAAGTGGCGTTATGGCTCTGCTCAACATAGCTTTCTAAGGCTGCTGTACTTCCCTAGCAAATATTATTTCACAATGAAAAACTAGTCACGGAAGAAAAAAGATGGATAACAACCTGTTCAAGAGCAAAGAAACAAACAATTTGGAATAAACGTTAAGCAAAACAAGTGTGCACATTCCCTTTGCGCTTAGTAATTAAGTTTTTGTTCAACCGTCCTGGGGTGGGGGGGGGGGACAAAAAAAGTTGAGGTAAGACCTTTTTAGGACATGGAATCCAGAAATGATGACTGGAACTTTACTGTTAAATACCCTTCTTATCAAATGTCTTATGGGAAGATTATATTGTTTGGTTGGTTGCTAGGGCCTACTGACCAAAACAATTCTTATCAAGATCTTGGCACTGAAGGCGCCTTTGTTTGAGCATTTGCTGTGCTACACATGTCTGAGCTCTGGCTTAAGATTGCTGTGAACAAGGAGGCACTCTTACTTGTTAAAGCTTTGTGATTAGTCTGTGATCAGTGAGCTTAGTGATTCATTGAAACCTATACATGCAGCAACACAGTAAGCTCCTTTGGGTGCAAAATACATAGTGAGTCTTGTTTCATCTTTCATCGTAAAAGGAATTATTGGCATTTGTGATAAGGGATTTGGACTTTAAAAGGGATGGATGTCTATGCGGTAATTATAATTGGTCAGCAAATTTAGTTCATGGTGTACAGCTGTGTGGAAAGGTGTGTTTTCTCTTTTATTATAACCTTCTTAAATGTTAGTTCTGTGGCAGTTGCCACTTTGCCAGTAGACCTTGCGAAGCGCTCGCCATATAGCCATTTCTGCTCTTGCACGATGAATGGTTTTTCAGATTTATGCATTTATGAAACTGTGTAAATAATTCTTCTTTTTGTAATTTTTTTTGTGACTCGTTGTTCCAACAACGTTTCTTACAGTGCAAAAAATACTAACCTTCAGTAATGTATGCTAAAAGCACTATTTTATGCTTTTCTCATGCTCAAGCTTAAATAAAAAACATTTGCCTTCTAAGTCTAGAGTGGCATAACTCCCACCAGGGCACTGATGTGCTTTCCCATGCACAGCGGGCACTGCCATCTTGTATATTATATCGCTTTGAGCATCGATAGATAGTAGTAACTTATCACCTACTCATCAAGCTTGAGGATATTACTCAAAGAGAGGCACAATGTTGAGTGCGGTATGTTACCCTTCCATCAAAGTTAGGTACGAGAGTCTTGTTTGTCATTTTTACTATGATGTAGAAATTTGCATAATTGCATACGAAACAAATAGAAGCAAACGGAAATATTCATTGGCAAAAATTGTCCCTTGTCACCAGCCAGCAGACGATTTAATAGTAAGACCTTGGTTTACGAGCAAGGTTGAAAACTGAAACACCAGGCAACCAGGCATTTTATTTTATTTTTTATTTTATTTTATATAACTGATCACATTTCTTTGACATGTACCTAGCTCAAAGCTGAAACAGTATGCAATCAGCCGAAAAAAGTATAATATTCTGCTAATATGTTATTTATGTCATCCAGATTAAAAATATTTTAGTTTTTGCCAAATAACTTCTTAGTGGTTTGAGCGAGAGGTTTGAAATTTGCACCAGTGAAAAGCTCGTTTCAAGCCAGTTGATGTACTGGAAAGTCAAAAACGATATGATTTTTAGCGGATGGTCCAAGGTGGAGATAAAATATTTTGACCCGCGATAATTTAAGGCACCCGCATGCGCCTGTAAACCAAATAATTAACTTTGCATGGCCTAAGTTCGCAACAAAAGATTTACTACCTAGATCACTTAGACCAGAGTACACCTGCTGTATGTCTACGTTAACGCATAAAGCAGAAAACTGAACAGAAAACATATGCCTCAATCTAGGATAAAGCAGCACAGCAGAACAGAATCTTTTCAAACCGGATTCTTTCTCCCTTCCTATGAGTAACAAATGTATGCAGTCCAAGCGCTTACCTGCCCAGCAATTGGTATTGTGTGGATTATCGCGAAGCTGAATAAACTTTTGAGTCTTTGCATTGCTAAGATTCATGGCAGCATGCATTTACACGTATTTCGCTGAATTCAATTAAATATCAGTGTGATATGGTGAGCTGCTGGTCACTGGCCTGCCTGCACCATTCATAGTACAGGTGGGAATACAAGTTGATGGAGAATTCGTGGAATTTCATAAGAGGTTTAATTCAAACCCCTGAAACAGATTACGAATTCTTTTACAAATCTTTGTGTAAATTCGATATGTGAAAATGTGTCTGTGTCGAGTAGACTGCAGTTTGTCTTCCTGAGTTATTACTGCCTACGTTAAGTAATTTGGAGAAACAATTTTTAGAACAGGCTCATATTTTAGGGGAAGTTACAAAAAAAAAAGTTTAAAATATAAATAGAATGGTGCACTTTTTGTGGCCTTTCCGCATTAACAAAGTGAAAAAAACGACCCAGATAATCAGTTTTTGTTTGCATTCCCTTCAGTTCATTGCATCCGACAAAATATTTATTTATTTCTATATTTGTTTCAGGAGATGCTGATACGCCAGACCCTCCAAGAAGGTATCCCTACATCTCCTACCACTGAGCTACCACCGGTGTCTACAACAGGGATGGACCCATTCCTTGGAAGCAATGATTTTCACTCACGACAAGAAAGTGCTGACAGTGGTTTGGGCCTGGGAACTAACTACAGTCTCCCACATACTCCAGAAGACTTTCTGACTACAATGGATGACAGCATGGATCCCACTAGTGATGGTATGGTTTTTCACCAGTTCACTTATTAATCAAATGGTCAAGCAAAATAAAGTAAATCATAAACAGTTAAACCTAAAGTAATTCCCAAAAAAGGCACAGTATATAGCAAAGCCTGCTCAAGAAGCCAATCAACTGACCATTTTTCAGGAAACTGAAAGTGGTTTCATAAATGATGTTAAGGGGCCACGAAAGCAATAAATAATACAATTAAAAGTGGCCCCTGTATGCATCTACCAACTTAAAAAACATTCGGGGAAACTACTTAACTTGATTCTTGTCATCTCATTCCGATAATAATAATAATAATAATTATAATAGTAAAACAAAATACATACCGAAACTAATGAGCTTAAAGGGCCTGCTGGCGCTTTTATGGGGTGAGGATGGCATTGTCGATTGTTGTGTCAGTGTATTAGTTTTACGCAGTCACGGATCACAGTTTTGTCTACAGAATTCCAGTCTTTGATAACTGCTACTGAGAACAGACGATTTTTCCAATTTAAAAGGGTGAGTCATATGATTAGACTATTCATGATGGCATACTGAAAACGTGACTTATAACTGCTGTAGGAATAAGCTACTCAGATCAGGATCAGCGACAAAGCACTACTACTCCAACAATCTTTATAAAAAATAAATACAGATGCTAACCTATTTACGTTGCCTTTTGGACTTATATGTCAGACTGCCTGAGCAGGAAATCGAACCTACGACCTTTGAAATCTTCCCAATGAGCCATCCTGACACAGCCTTTGGCTCAGCGGTAGGACCTCGACATTTGGTTTCAAAGGTCATGGGTTCGCCTCCTTGCTCAGGCTGTTTGACTTACAAGTCCAAAAGGCAATGTAAATAGGTTTGCATCCGTATTTATTTAACTCTTGTTGAGCCGTTGGGTTTCCATTCTGTTTAATCTTATAATTAACGAGGGGATTGTAAACGAAATGACTGTTGGGATAAACTAAAAATACACACTATCGTCAACAAACTGTAAGGAAAATGATGGCTTTAATGACTTCAATTCTTTTATCCAGCAACAAATTTCAAATCTAAAAACATTCCTCTTCTATAAAAAAAAAAGTGTTTAATGCAAGTTCGATTCTGAATTCAACTTTTAAAAAAAAAATAGCATATACACGAACCCATGGAATGTGGGGACTGGTCAGGGCCTGCTGGGCAACGCCGAGTCAAGCCACATCACGCTGAAAGAATCATTAACCGCTTGCTAAAAGTTCTGTAGTTGTGGGCATTAAAATAAAAGGATTAGTGAAACTCGGTTAAATATTGAAAATGTTATTTACTTTCTGCCCCTCCCGGGAAAAAAACGACAAAGCAGACTGGTTAAAGGTTTGAATTTTAAAAATGTCACATCGCTTACTTTAAAAATTCGAGTCCATGTTTACGTTTTGTACGCTTAGATTACGCTTAGGTTCACGACGAAGTAAGTGGTGATGTGGTAGCCTGATGAAGACAGTCGTTCTGAGCCCCTCCAACTCCAGAAAACCTGACTGTCGAAAATTTGCAAGGGTATTGGAATGGTAAATATCCTTTATTTTGAAATCTAAACGTACCAAACGTAAACATGGTTTGAATTTTGTTGTACAGACACGTATTTCTTTATTTTTGGAGGAAATTTTGACATGGAGTCCGGGTGAGAGGAGCTGCTGATTGAGTGAGCAAAGTGAATGAAAATCGGCATTTGTTAGCCAGCGTGTGCTAAAGTACATAGACGGGATCATACCTTCTGTAACAAAGACATGAGAGAGCAAACAGTCCCAATGTTGTAAACGGTGCATCAAACGCCACTCATGCTTCAGCTGGTATAATATAGAACCCTTTTCCGTCGTCTATTTTTGCTGTTTCTGTGACTGAGAACCATTTTTTTTTTAAACTTTGCTTGGCCTTAGTATGCGCCAAGTTAGTATTACAAACTAATTTTAAGTGACATTAATAAATATAGCGAAGACATAAAAAGGAATGTAAATGTAAACAGGGTTCGTGCAGATACTGGAAAATACTTGGAAAAAATGTCTACACTGGAATATGCTTGAAATTAATTTTTTTATAATGGATAATGCTAAATTTTTAACTCAAGCTGCAAAGTCCAAAATAAGAAACATATTCCTTTTGTTTTGTAGATGGCAGCCAATCTGGACAACAACATGCTGGAAGTGATCTTGGAAGTCTTGACTTGCAAAGTGCAGACATCATAAATCTGGGAGACACTAACAACATGGATTCAGATGACTTGGAGCCAAGTTTACAAGTGAGTATTGATAACCTATGCTGCAAGGTCTAAAAACTAGGAATACCGGTAGTTGGGCATTTAAAAAGAAATCGAGTTGTTTCAGAAGGTGTATATCGCAGAAGCAACGTGAGGGCACACACGGCATGTGTCAGCTGCTACTGTAGAAATTTAGTTTTTAGAATGTGTAAGTGTACTACTAAGTAAGGGTTTTTCTTTCTTTCCATATTTATGGCTAAAAATAATAGTAAATCTGTGCTGGAAAATGGAAGGAAAGCTTAGGTGAGATGCACAATCATATACCCCCAAATTAAGCTGATAATTAAGCTAAGAAGGATTGAACTTTACTGTTGTGCCCTATTACAATGTTATGTGTTGAGTGCCCCCTTTACAGGGAAGTAAAAGTGGAATATGTTGTGTTTGCTCTAACCTGATCCCAAAATTGCATACAATCTCAAAAATGCTCTGGAATGGTTTGTTACTATTTTAGAGCTTTAACCCTTTAAGGAGTGAGTTAAAAAAAAATTGTCGTCGCACATGGAGTGAGTTTTTTTTTGTTAGTCACCCAAGGAGTGATACACTAACGAAATATTTATTCTTGCGAAAAATATTGGACACGATGATCTCACACTTGCTACATGCACGCAACAGATATTCATTAAGGTGCACAGAAAAAATCAGATAAATTGCTTTAATAGTTTTGGAGAACGATTTCATAAAATTACGGGCGGTAATGCACTAAAACTGAAAATTTCCATGTTGAAAAAACGCGTCCGAAAGTCTGCGTTCGTTAGGCTACAAAAAGTGGTTCCCACCTGATAAGCAACAGTGTGAAGGTTTGTAGGCTTCTTTTCCATTTTAGTTTTGCATCATAGCTGCTATTTTAATTTTTTAATGCAGTGAAACATCAAATTCGTCGGCGTAATTTTCAACGACGAACTGAACACAAGCGCTCACGTGAAATTCGTAGCGAGCGGCGCCGGCCATTGTGAAATCGCTCGTCAGTCAATGAGAATGCGCCAAATCGGTCACGTGGTACCAACTGGCTAATGAGAGAACGCGATCTTTAAGTGCTTTGGAAATGTTGCTCGAGACGGCCAGAAACAGCCTCTAACATTCCGTCTGATTGGCCAATGCCAAATGGCCATCTAAATAATATGTTGAGAGGCCCGGATACATGGGAATTCCAGCTTTTCAACGAATCCAAGATGGCGGCGCCCAGTCAAACGGTCCGATCGCTACTGCTGATCGAAAATGACCAATTTTTTGCTTCTAACTTCGGAAAAAACGAACGAACGCAACATTTTTGTAGTTTTTAGTGAGACTACACTCAACTAAAGTGCTTTTTATGAAATTATAGACATCGGTAACAACATTTTAATTACAGAAATCGATGCACAACATATCACGTAGCGAATTTCAGCGTTTCTCTTGTCGATATCTTGGCCGAAAATTGCATTTTTCGACCCTCACTTCCACGCACATATATATACGTTGATACTCTAATTTGGCCACATTGTTGCCAATGTATATATACGTTCATACTCTTTAAAGGGTTAAGGGGCTCTTTTGGAGGGTTTTAAAGGGCAACAAACAGCATGGTCCAGAAAGGGTATAAGATTTTCCTAAACCAAGTTTGCGGTACAATAAAACCTCATTAACTCTGTAACTTCAAAGAGACTGGCATATCAAGAGCGAAGTAGAGTTTGAGTTAAGTGGAGATGCATAACATACAACAAAGGCTGGTGGTCTTTGGGAGTACATAGCACAACTGGGTATCCAGTTGTAATATGCAAAATAATTCTTTTTTGACAGAGAAATACTTTTTACGGTACGAAAGCAACACAAAATGCATGGTGTTTCGGCAGTGAAATCCCCATCTAGTGTGCATTAACCAATGTGTGTTTGTAAAAAAGGAGTTAATTTTGTATTGGGTTAACCATATAATATAAAATTGTTCGACTAAACTTAGTTTTGAGTTAACGAGGTTTTACTGCAGTAATGACAAAGCAATGAGAATTCGGCTGGATCTGGCTAATCTTTTTCAAGGTCCTAACCTTCTTAACTTTTGACAGAAATACTTACAGACATTGGTGTAAATTGAAAAGTTATACGGCACCATGTACGAGTCCAAAAAAAGGCTGAATAGCCATAAATATGCTAATTTTATGGGTAGGGATTGACATCGACATCAGTATCAGAGCGGAATCGGTACAAAAATATGTGCCAATACATACGCATTTTGCTCTAGCGCAACACGTAAATCTATGAAAACTTGAATTTTTTTAACTGTCAAACCAGGTGAAATAAAGCTGCCGCTTGCGTAATTTCAAAGCACGAGTTCAAGCACCATCATCCAGGCTAGTGCATAACTTGTTCTTTAAATTAATATAGCAACAGAATTACAACCAATTGCAGCTTATATAAAATGTTCCTGTAATTGTACGCTAATGGTTTATTAAAGAGTCTGTAAAAAGACAGCTTGTTATAATGGTTAAAGATGATCTATTTTCTAGGCCTAAGCAGCAGCACGCAATATAGCGATCTCCATCATATCCTTTACATACTCAAAGCAAATTGCACTTGAGGTGAAGTTTTTTAATTGGATTGTTCATAACTTTGGTGTTAATTTTTGGCTTATCATTAAAATTTTTATTTTGGTATTTTTTTAATGGTGCCGTACAATTTTCCAAATTAGACCGATGAGCTAAAATTAGTGAGTCTTTCAGATAAAGGAATGCTATCGAGATTCGAGACTTTCTATAATCAAAAAACCAAAAAAGTTCACACTCTTTCACAAGTAAGAGACACACCTTATCTTGCAAATTTTCGGCGGCAAACTACCAGTGTCTTCAGGCTTTAAGGTCTTCTGGACTATCACTACGTCATTTGCTTCTTGGACAACTTGTAGATTTAAATTCGAGCAGTACTTACTTGTGAAAGTGTGCGGACTTTTTTCGACTCGGTAGTTTCACAATATGTTCTACAACGACGTTTTTCTACTTACTATAATCGTACCACTTACAAATTTTGGACTTCTGTGTGTTAGTCTTTACATTTTAAAATATTTCTTTTTGTTGGGCCTGGACTGGCTTCATGGCCTTGGTTGGGTAAGCATCAAATTTGTCATTTGTTGGGCCTGAACAGTTCCCAAACACATTTTTTTGCCTAGCTGCCTCAAAAATTGCTTGCTATTGTCAAAACATAAGCTCGGTTTCAAACTCACTACCGTAAATCATATTGTTAACACCTCCTGGGCAGAAAAGGGGGGAGAATGTTAATGCAACTCCCCTAAATAAACGGGGTCCTAAAATGAGAATTTTAATAACAAGGCACAAAGAGAGTTTCACTAGTTAACCTGCAAAACGAGAAGCAGTTGGCATTCAAATGATTATTATTGCAAGAACTAGGGGTATTCCAATTTTGTATTCCAGTATTTCCAATTTCATGTTCCAATTTTGCATTCTTGCAACAGCATTTGTTTTTTATTTGGCTCAGCCTGTACGAGCACTGCACTGTATGAGCATATTTCACCAAGACAGCCATTGATGCACAACTTCACATGCTCGGTGAATTATACAGCTTATTGGGTTTGGTGCTCTTGGCAGGAGGTCTGTTCGGAGAAAGTGATAAGCCCAAACGTTCCGCACACGGCTGTGCTGAAAAATATGACAGTTTCACTGGAAGTTGATGAAAAAAATTTGTGGTTCAGCGATGTTACCAATCAAAACAATTGAAATCATGAAATAGAAGCACCATGTTTTCAAGATTGATGCTTATTTGATGTAGAAGGCGAATATCATTGGATCTAAGTGAGGAAATTGGAGGGTGAGCCCTTCTGTCTTTGGCAAAATGTAGACATGGACATTTACTATAACACGGGCATTGACTAGGCGAGTCAGATTGATTGGGATTTGAAATTCTCGAAAATATGTAAACACATTTTTTGTTCCTTATATTTCTTGTGCCTGCTTTCTCTTTGCTTAATACCATGTCAATTTGTTAAATATTTACATTTTCTTCTTTCTTTACGCCTCTGTAACCATTGGGATGTATGCTTGCTCTGCTCAGATGTACTTTTATCTTTTATTTATCCATCTACCCAAACATTGTGATTTCTCTCTTGCTCTCTCTATTTTATACTTCTGCTTACCGTATGGTATTTATCCTCTTGTTAGACCGTAAAGATAGTTTCTCATGTTTTTGCGGTTTTTTTTTTACTTCGGACCTTTATTCTTCATTGTGCCATGGTATGGGGTTTTCAAGATTTGCGATGTATTATTAATTAACGCCTATAATTGAGTAACAGTTCACTTTTCAAAAGTTATGTACTGCATAATTGCACAAATTGCCTTCTGCCATTTTAATAAGGTTGAAAGTCGAGAGTCGGGGCTCGTCAGGTCTAGCATTGCAGCACATTTTTATACACAAGTTAAATTTTCGGCCATTATAAAGATCTTCTTCAGTACAGGCTAAAAGAAATGATAAACACGAACAAACCAACAACATTTTGTTACAACTCAAAATGGATAAGGTGATTTGAAAAATGAGGGAGTCTCACCAGAACAACGACCCTATCTGTTAGCCTTTTTGTCTACTATGACATGTGGCTGGGAAAAATGTTGTTTCGTGAACTATAAATACTGGCTTCCCAGAGGTTAGGTTTATGTCTTGTTCGACAAAATGAACAGCTATAGTGCGGTTTCCAGAACTAAATTTTTTTTACTGCAAGTTCATGATTGGCCTTACACTTCCCTAGTGTACAAAGTGTTTCTGGTAAATAATGCGAGGACCATCGATTATGGGTATACCCTCCATCCTTACTTCTCACATGGAAACGACACTACGAACGCTATCTTCTACAGTTATGTTAAGTTGAATAGCCGTTTATCCTAGTCCCCTAGTGGTTGGGCAAGATCTAACCTAGCAGTCAACCGACAAACTTGAATGTTTTCTCTGGCCCACAATTTTCTCATTTTTTTTCTTCAAAAAAAGTTGGTATGTACTCTGGAGAAATCCTTTGTTCACTAGTGAGGCGTAAAGGCTAATTGTGAAACTGCATCAAAAAAACAAAATTTGGAATAGGTGTCAGCCATTCAGTTCATTGCAACGGGGCACAACAAACATAACCCGGGTGAGTGGGGGGGGGGAGGCGGCACTTATTTAAATTAGAATCTGTACAAAAGTAAAGCCCTAAATAACTTTTCTCCAGACCCAAATATGAAAATTGGTTGATTTCTTCTTTTCAAATAAAAAAAACACCTTTTTTTGGCCATATGACGTTGTAGGCAAAATGGCCAATGGATGAGGTGATTGCTATGGTGAGTCGACCAAATTAAAAAAATTGTCTTTGCCTTTTTGGGTTGTTGTAACAAACTGTCGTTGGTTTGTTCTTGTTATCGTATCTTTTAGCCTGTGTTGAAGCAGAGCTTTATAATGGCCGTAAGTTTAACTTGTGAACAAAAATGTGCTGCATTTGCTAGTCCTGAGGAGCGGGACTCTTGTCTTTTAATTGAACGCCTGTGTATAAATTCAACAATAGTAAGGTCTGTTAGAAAAAAGCGAGACTATTTAAAGCAAAGGATAGTGGTATTCGGTGAATAAGGTTAAGGAAAATTCGGGTTTTTTTTACACCTGCTTATTAGAAAAATGTGCCATGGAAAACAATCCCATGGAAAAAAAGAACACTTGAAAATCATGAACATATCAGTTTATGCAATATTTAGAATGAATTTGAACATCCATTGCTGACATTATGTCTTGCAATTAGATGCCATTGTTGAGCAACACATATTTTTCAGACGTTATATATTTTGGGATCAATTAGGCTACACACGTCCTTGAAATCCTGGTAAATTTCCTGGAAAATGAAAGTAAAATTCCAGGCAGAAATTGAAAATAAAACTCCGGGCCTGGAAAAGAGTTTGATACAGGTGAAAAATTGTTAAAAGTCCTGTAATACTCCTGGGGATTGCATAACAGAAAATCATGTTCTTGTTTTGCGTGTTGGACGTCGGTGTGCAATGTATGTTGAGTAACACAAACTGAACAAAAAATAAAATCAAACATGACACATCGTGTATAGGAACTAAAAAAAAAATTAAAACGAAAATTCTCTAGTGGTTGCAGCAGCAGGGATTCACCAGCCTTGATCTAACCTGGATTTACTCTGTAATCACATTTCAGCCAAAAGCCATTAATTATAGTTTTGTAAATCATTCGTTTGTGGTTCTTGAATTTTCGTTTACAAGTCATGGAATTTTCTGTTTACGGATGAGTAAGAACCTTGGTATTTGTCCATTTATGGAAAATAATTAACCCTTAGAATGCACAATGGCCATTTTAAAGTAAACCTTACTGTGGTGTAGAAATTGACCCCAACTTCTTTTGTTATTTGAAGGTAGTTTTTTTCGTTAAACCGTAAAAAAACCACTCAAAGTATTTGCTAATTCGTCAAAGAAACATGGAAAAATGGAAACTCGTCAGAATTTTTTTTTTTTTTAAAGTCACTCTCTGGCCAAATTTGTCACCACATACTTCGTCCAATGATTGTTGGAACAACAAAGATTGTCCTTAGTTTTTTCAAACGGAATCTTGCATATAATTTTAACAAAAAAGAAATTGCTTTTTAAAACCAATGAATATGAAGAAAAATGCAAAAACTCAACTGTGGTGTTCACCCCATGGTGACTTTCGAAGATTAAAAATGTATTCGTATAGAAATTAACTACCATACTGGCCTGAACATACGACAGTATTTTTTTGTTGTTGACATAATAGAAGAAAGAGCACACAAAACCACACAGAAGAACACAACAAATGTCCACTTAAATTTCCGGCGAATAATTGCGTTCGCCTTCTTGTTGTTGAGTTGGTTCCATCAAAACTGCATTTTCATCTTGTATTCGCATTCAAATCCACAAGTCGGTCAAATTTTGATAGATTTTGAAATTTGAATACACCATTCGAATCGTTTTTTTGAGAGCTATCCATTGGTGCTAATGAAAGTCATTAACTCAAATAGTTTTTGAAGTATTATTAACAAAAACTAAAACATGAACAAAAATGGACCTTAAAAATTGCTTTGAATTCCGCAGTTTAAAAAAAAAAAAAACCTGTATGAAGAAAAATATACTGAATCGGCATTGGCTGAACGATGCTATGGTACCAACTATACTGGTAAGAGAGGCACTGTCAGAATCTTGGGTGAAAGATGTCTGCCTTAGGATCGTGCTCGTTTACTTTTTTTAATTTGTGAGCCATAACTTCAATTTGCATTATATTCAAGCCACCACACATTAGGGCCAGTGTGTACAGTAGTGGACATTGAATTTCGAACACTTTGAATGTAGTACTGAATGTCCTGGAATCCAGGTAGATGTCAGTTTGTGCAAACAATGCTTGTTGCATCAGCGTTACTTGCTATTGTTTAAATCAACAACGTTGCACTGTTAAAGCACTTGCATATAATTTATAGATTATTTATAGATTAATTTATAGATAGTTCATACGTGCTACAAATGTAACAAAGGGATATTGTCATGGAAAATGAACTGCATCAATGCAATTTGGGGCAAAAAAGTGTTAAAAATCTGACATTCAGTCAGCTGCTTAAGCATGGTATCTATTGGCAAGAAATAGAACCAAAAATGAGAGTTTTAAGTTCTTTAATTGAAAGTTCAGGAAGCAAAAACGCACAATTTCAGAACATGAATACTTTACTAGTATTCTGCAAATTTTCGACAGACTGGACACTCGTCTGTCTTCATCAGGCACTATTGATTGCTGAAACTTTTTCCTACGACATCGTCTCCATTGGAATCACATTTTGAACTTCCAATGATTCCAATAGAGACATTGTCGTAGGAAAAGTTTTAGCAATCATAGTGCCTGATAGAGCCAGAAGAGTGTCCAGTCTGTCGATAATTTGCAGAATACTGGACAAGTATTTATGTTCTGAAATTGTGTATTTTTGTTTCTTGAACTTTCAGAGTAAAAACTGCTATCATATTTTCAAGTTCTTTCTTAAATATTGTGTTTAATTTTGTAAGCAACAGTTATCAATTATCCTTTTGTGTGTTTACGAGACATTAAAAATGCCTGTTATTGGAGTATACAAGACTACAAGTTAGTGTAAATAGTCTGCATTTTTCTTTTTGCATTTGCTTGGAATAGCTGGGGATCCGCTGTTAACGATAATTGACTGGTCTTATTTCCAAACATTTGCCAATTTTGTTGCCACATCTGATTGACTGATCTGCTACAAATCTGTTGCACTATCATAGTGTTGTAACAAAACTAGACGGATGCTAAATTTTATTTGTCAACACAAAAGTATATTGCCGTTCCTATGAAGAATTCTACTAGGCCCTTTTTACTCCCCCACCCCCTTTTTTAGTAATAGATTACAATAACTTCATTTGATTGTTACTGCTTTATACAGTTTTAATAATCACACACAATAAACTATAACAAAGCTATTTCGCTGCCACCTTGCAGCAGTTCCAGACGGAATTACCTCAAGACTTGATGATGGAATAATTAAGGTGAGGAAATAAACCAATTTATACTTAATATATAGATGGCAGAACTTGGCTATTTTAAACTACTACTCTTGAAGCTGTTTCATGCTAATTCATGGTGCTGTTCACCAAGGTTATAATTTCACATGGCAAGTTATTACTCAATTAGCAAAAAAAATGTCAAATGAAAGTGGTGAAAAACAAATTATATGGCCACTCTTGTTTCCTGAGCCTTTTTCAGTAAACGTTAGCGTAGTGGCAGTTTTTAATTTACTATTTATTGTGTTTCTTAGCCTTTTTGGTGGTTACATACAAGAATTTTTCTTAGAGCAATTCTTTATATCCCAGAGTTTAATGAAACTGTGCTTAAAATCTTTGAAATGTTTATCAGTATTTCTGGCGTAGATTTATTTGGTCAGTGTTGAAATTGTCTGTATTTGAACTACAAAAGTATGGCTAAAAACACGTATCGAGTGTGGTTCTAAGTTGAGTGAAGTTCTACAAAATTTTATTTTCGCTAAGTTTATTGTGCGCAAAATCTGCAAAATCGACTTGTCTAGATTGCTTCAATAGTAGGCTCGTTGTTTAATGGCACTATCACCGATTGACAGTCAGCAGAATCAGTACAACATCTAGTACTATCTAGCACTTGCTTGCACTAAGTGAAGGAATGCACAAAGGTTTTTCTTTTAACGAAACAAACAAGTCACAACCTCCTAATTATTGAGTGAAAATTTGGTACGTCCTCGTGCACCTGGGAGCAGGCTGTAATGGTTAACAATATCACTGCCGCTAGATGGCGCCATTTTCGTTTGCTTTTCAATCGATGATAGTGCCACTTTAATGCGTTTTTTCTTTTTCTTTTTTGGATAGTTTAGGCTTAGCTGCATAATTCTGTTACAATTTTAAGCTACCAGCTGGTGATAAGCACCACTCGAATGCTATTGAAAAAAAAAATTTTAATCATAAAATTAAAAGTTAACAGAAAACAAAACTTATCGGTATGACCTACTAATAAAGGGGAAAAATTCTTGCGAGAGGTTTTCATTCCATGCAGTGAGGCTTGAGAAACAGCTTAGCAAACAATTTAGCATATTTATGTACACAAATGATCAGATTATGGTATGGGGTACACAACGCACTATTGTAATTCCGTCAAAGGTTTCACAGGTTATTCAAATTGTGTTTGTCTTTGTTTTGGAAATTTTACAGTAATGCACTAGCATAGTTTGTTATCGCACAGCTGTTGTACTAGTTTTACCCTCATTTCTACTCCAAGTACACATGCTTGTTTAATAGCGCTAGCCGTTTGCCGGTAAGCATGCAATTTGTTAATACTTTCTTTCAGAATGCTTTTGTCAGCCTTGTTGATATATTTTATCTATAGATCCAAGTATATTGGATGCGATGACTGCACAGGTCAATTACAAGCACAGGTCACAGGTCAATTACATGCACACAGGTTAAAAACATGCTTGACAAAAGTTCATAATATTTTTGTACACAAGTTATTTTTCGTGATTGCTTTGTGCGTTTTAATTTTGGTGAAATTTGAACAGGATGAACAAAGTTTTGCGTGACTGTGGATACAAATGATTTCACATTCAATGTTAAACAACTAACATGCTGAGCAGCGTAAACCATTCTAGCTTGTGTTGAGGGGTGTCAAAGGTTTCACAGTTAATTCGAATTGTGTTTGTCTTTGTTTTGGAAATTTTACAGTTATGCACTTTATCAGTTTGTTATTGTATAGCTTCATATTTAGTTTTTCCTTAATTTCTACTCCAAGTACACATGCTTGTTTAATAGCGGTAGCCATCTCCGCTAGGCATGCGATTCATTAATACATACTTTCAGAATGCTTTGTCAGCCTTGTTAATATATTTTTTAAGTTTTCAACTAAATGTTTTACATAGTATGCTGTAAAACAACGACATTGGATGTGATGACTGGACAGGTCAACCAATAATTTACATGCACACAAGTTGAAATCATGGTTGATAAAAGTACATAGTATTTTTGTACACAAACTATTTTTCTTGGTTGTTTTGTGCATTTTAATTTTGGTGAATTTTGAACAGGTTGAACAAAGTTTTATACGACTGTGGAAACAAAATGATTACACATTCAATGTTAAACAACTTACAAATGCTGAGCAGCATAAACCATTCTAGTATGTTGATGGTGTCAAAGGTTTCACAGTTTATTCGAATTGTGTTTGTCTTTTGTTTTGGAAATTTTGCAGTTAATGCACTTTATCATAGTTTGTTATTGTACAGTTGTTGCATTAGCTTTTCCTTCATTTCTACTCCAAGTACACATGCTTGTTTAATAGTGGTAGCCATTTGCCGGTAGGCAAGTGATTCGTTAACACGAACTATTGGAATGCTTTTGTCAGCCTTGTTAATATATTTTTTAAGTTTTCAAAGGAATGTTTCCCTAGCATGTTATAAAGCAGTGACATTGGATGTGATGACTGTATAGGTCAACCAACAAATTACATGCACATAAGTTGAAAGCATGCTTGATAAAAGTACATACTGTTTTTGTACACCAATTATTTTTCTTGGTTGTTTTGTGCATTTTACTTTTGGAGAATTTCGAACTGGATGAACAAAGTTTTATGTAACTGTGGAAACAAATGATTGCACATTTTATGTTAAACAACTAACAAATATAGCCTGTTGACGGTTAATCGCATCTCCCTAAATATTATTAGTACTTCACAGTAGCTTAAGAAAGTTGTTCCTGGGAATTTTTCTTGAAAAATCTGTGCAGCTGCTATTTATTACTGTTTATTTGGTTCTTGAGCACTGTCTAATCCATTAATTCCATAGGGTTCCGTGGGTTTGAATGTCATTAGATACTGATCTAACTTCTAACCGTAAATTGTTGAAACAGGATGCAAAAGCATTGTTTGTAGTCATTTGCTCCACGATCGTTTAAAGGTGACTGGCTGTCCAAGTTTGGAAATGAAAGAATTTTCATCAATTATACAAATAGAAATGCATAAATTAAATGAAAGATATGGTAATCACATTTTCGGAAAACAAGATTATTTGTAATCTTGTTACCTGGAAACGATTAAAACGAGATTCCACTGTAGATAGTTGCACAATGTATTTCTATTTAGATCCTATTTTGTGGCAAGCATTTAGCAACTAGGTTTTTGTAAGGAGGGGTGCAAGGACAAAATGTTGGGTCCCTCCTTCACAAGTACACAATTTTGGGGGCAAAGTGGCTCCCAATCCCAACAAAACTACAGTGAATTTTGTCCCAGTTAGGCACTTGACTCACAAAGTTTAGGCCCCCTTCCACCCCTAATTGCGGCACTGAGTGCTCATGTTTAAAGATGGAAGAAAATATCTGCAGAGATGGGCTTTCAAGTGAAATATTTAATGTAAAATGTTGCTTGAGAAAGTGTATGGTTGACAACTTGCCTGCCTAAGTTTTTTTTCCTGGGAGGGGGGGGGGGGGATAAATTTGTCACTGGTCATGTTTAATGCTGGATAAAATATCTAGAGAGATGGGTTTGAAGTGGCACTATCACCGTTGAAAGTCAGTAGAATCTAGCAACATCTAGCGCTATCTAGTACTATCATCACTTGCATGCATTAAGCAATGGAATGCACAACTCCATTTCTTTTAATGAAACACCAAGCTTTGTGCCTCCTTAATTAGTCGTTGTGCACCTGGGAGCAAGCTGTAAAGGTTAACAATATCACTGCCCTAGATGGTGCCCTGGTATTTTCGTACGATTTTCAATCAGTGATAATGTCACTTTAAATTGAAATGTTTAATGTAAAAGCTTTCTTAGAAACTGTCAATAGTGGCCAAACGAGACGAGCTACAACCCGGGAAAGGTTGGTTGACAACTTGTCTACAGGAGGTCGGGGGGGGGGGGGGGGGGGGTGATGTTTAAAGTAAAATCTTGCTGGAAAAGATATGAGATGACAACTGTTCTACTGAAGTGGTGAATGGATAAAGTTTAAAGTAAAACCTTGCTTGAAGTAATGTTTAAATTAAAATCTTGATGGTAAAAATGTTGGTATGTCTTGAGATTTCTGGATCTGCATTTGTTTGCCATTCTCCACTCCAAAGAAATGCTAATGCAGACCCAGAAATCTCAAGATGAGCAGGCTCTAGGGAAAGTAGCAAAGACCAGGGAAGGAGTTTGTAGAGTGCCATGCAAGGACTGTGATGCCATACACATCGGCGAGACGAGAAAAGGTGTTTGGTCGCGGCTTGGCCAACATGTGGGTAATATGAGGAACGAGTAGGCAGTTAACGGGAAAGCCGTCCTTTGATGGGAAACCAGCATGAAATGATGTGGGAGAGAGCAGAGACACCGATTCGTTCAATTTTTAGATGGGACAGACATCTGAGAAGTTCAGAATCTATTGCAATGAAGCTCCATGAAATTAGAAACATTCCACCGATAAATATACAGGGCCCTTCTTCTCCTCGGGTGTCTAACCTAGTTGGCATCGATCTGTGAAAATAACTGGATGCAAAATGGAAGCTGAGAGATTAAGAACGGCCTACTGACGATGTGAGGCTTGGCAGTGACGAAGGGCCTTCTAAATTCTGAAGCCTACCTGAAGCGACGATTTCTAACTTGGATGGTGATCGTTCTCACAACAAAGAATGTAAACAAGAAGACAGACTTACCTTTGAAGAGCCTGACGAAGTCTGCAGGCTGCAGTCGAAAATTTGCTTGATAGGGAACTATCTGTAGGGTGTAAGTCAGCGTACTATGGAGAATTTTCACTCTCTTGAAGGTAAATCTCTGGCATCTCCCTCTAGGGTACACGCTCTGCATAACTTTACCTAAGGTTGGTAATATTACACATCCTTTTTTTGAGAGTAATTGTCGTGTTGGACCAATGTCTGGATAACCAAGTTGAGTTGAAACAGCCTTCACTCACGAAGGGTCCATTCTGGATTAGCACAGGATTAAAAATTCATTTAGGCTTATTAGGTTTATGCCTAATGGCCACCAAAATAAGATGCTGCCTGACAGTCCCCTGCACATCTAGTTAGAGAGAGAAGCTAAGGTGGAGTGACATGAGGGATATACAAAGAGAGCCCTACATAGAGAGCTTTTGTTTAACAGTAAATGGGTACCAATGCAGGCCCTCATCTATATATATATTTTGCTTAATGAGCAGACTTGAGGGATCATGATTAAACAAAGCAAACTTCAATAATGCCGGCTAATCATCTGGACCTTGGAACAGTCAGCAAGAGGGCGAGTGGGTTCATTCTTGTACGGTAGCAAAGAAAAAGGGCGAGCGGCCAACAATGAGAACGGATATGTGCTCTAACAATTAGAAACAAACACAATATTGCTTCAATAATGCTGACTATTAGAGCCGAGTTGAATCAGCGGGAATCGGCTAGACCGGCGTATGTTACACCGGGGAACAACTAGTTATCTATAAACAAAGAGAAAAAAATAAAGTGAGGAAGGTCGTAACAGAGGAGAGTTATGATGAAGGATACAACAAGATATGAATGGTGAGGTATTACTTCAGCGAAGGCTTTGTTACATTGGGTACTTTCATAAACTCGTCGAACAACTTGGCGCTAAGCCCCACCTCCTCAAAGTAGTTGGTAAGTGGGGCTTCAGTGCTGAGTCTTTCGATGAGTTTATGAATGTGCCCATTGTTGAAAGTCTCAACAACACTGCTACAAAAATCCGTGTTATGCTCCAAATCTTACTGAAATATGAAGAGACGAATGCACTAGAGCTCCTAAACCCTCGGAAGTAAGGGGAGCATGCAAGTGGGATATCCAAAAAGGAGTGGGGGTGTTTTCCTCACAATTTTCGTGGGTTATTTGAAGTTGTCAAACTTAAAAAAAAATCGTACCGTAAATCGCCTATTAAAGGCCCTTGGGTGGCTAAAATTAATTCGATAAAAAAGCGGAGGGGCGTTAACAAAGCTACTACAAGATTTCTGACCTTAACATATTTTTGGGGGTGGGTGTTGAGGCTAAATCCATCGTGGTAAAGTTGATTTTTCACGTGCTTGATCTGGGTTCAATCTAGCATTAACACAATGACTTTATTCGCATTTATTCACAAATTTAGTGTATTATATCGTCCTCCTTTCAATATCTAACCTAACTCAAAGTTAAAATTAATTTCTAACCATCACCAACCTTCAAAACAGACACACGGTTCACGACTGGAAAATGCCAAACGGAGTAACGTCATAACGGGCGCGGTGGACTGGATGTTTCAAGCGCTTCCGGAGTCTGTACCTACGCGTCCAGACCTACGCGTCAAAACCTAGCAAAACAATTTCTTTTGATTTTGGACTTTTGGAATAATTGAACCATGGCCTCTGCTATAGTTGGAATTGGATTTCTTGTTTAATGATTGGTTGCAGTTTACCAGCAAACTATGCAAACACGATCTAGG
>JAHWFP010269525.1:56674-135030 GCA_023313725.1 Lithobius niger
TTTTTTGCACATAAAACTGTTGATAGTCTGGATTGTTTTTTATGACTTTAATTGCTTAATTTTCATTAAAGAACTGGCAACGCACTATTAATGTTGTAATGTCGTTTCTATGGGCAGGAGGATTTTTTTTCCAGCTGTAACTATAATAATAACGTTATTTTCAGAAAATGTGAAAATGCAGAATTGCATTAGTTTCTATGTGCACTGCCAAAGCTTTACGGGTGGGTTATTCAACAGATGATTATCGAAACAAAACCTTATTGACCTTTAGTTACTTTGTATAAGTGTCTTTATCATACATGACTGGTGGGATTCAGTTGAAAGCAATGTATGCCCTTTTACTGGTGCTTCTCAATGAATAATCACTGCAACATTGCTGGTAACCCTCTGGGCTCTCATTTTTAATTTATTACATTCACGCGTCTTAATTCAACCATAGAGGCTAAACGAAAATTCAAAAGATTCAACTTGAATTGGAAATATATGAGGAATACAGTGTACTTAAAATAAGAGCGACAGCACATTGGGTAGGGGGTACCAGTAACAGTTTTGGCTACACAAGAAAAAACAAAAGAAAGGCAACATATGATGCGAATTGTTCCTCACCATTCAGATCCAGACAATGTATGATGAATGTGGTTACAAAAAAAAAAAAGTTTTGACTACCTGTATCACTTAGCATCACTAAAACATACATTCCAGGAACACTAGCCTAAAATAGTGCACATAAAATCTACAGTACTGCACAACATTTCGTGGTTATCTGCACCCTGTTCTTAAGTGCATATAAAACAATCCAACGAACAACATTGTTGAGTATATCTACGTCAAGCTCCAATTACAGAAAATAAACATAAGAAAGTCAGAATTTTTTAAAGTCTAAAAAATGTTTTGCTTTCTGGTCAGAACAGACTGGAAAAAAGGTGGAAAGAAAGCCCAGACCTCTTGCCTGCAATTTCAGGTTCGAAGATTTTACCAAAAAATTAAAATAATTTATAATATTTATAATAATAATAATTATAAATTTGTTATAATAATTATAATTTTTTAATATTTTTTAATTTTTTGAATATATATATTTATACAAAAATATATATATTTAATGTATAATTTTTATAATTTTATAATAATTATAAAACTAAATTTACAAATTTGGAAGAATGGCCTGTACTCCTTTACTTAATAACCTTCATCATTGGTTGGAATTTCCCATTTTGCTTTATAAAGGTTAACGGTCTTTTTTCCAGCCTGCCTTAATATTGCTGAATTCTGCTTTGGGCTTCTCGTACAAATTGGAAAACCTGGAAAGTCCTGGAATTCTGATTTTAAAATTTCAGGTTCACAAGGTTTTTTTTTATAATTCATAGATGGTAATGGAATTTCAACGTGCAACAAAATATTTTGTCATTTAGTTTAATTTAACTGAAATTAAAAGTTAAAATAAATAAAAATTGTTCCATTTTAATCAGCGTTGATGTTGTAGCCACATATTTAAATACCATTATAACAGGGGTGGGCAACCTTTTAAGTGTGCGGGCCAGACCTTGAAAAAGTAATGGTAATATGGGTCAAGCCCTTAAATGGCCTTAAAACAGCTATTATGGTAGTTTTTTTTTTAAATTAACAGTCAAGTACATATGCACCAAATATATACTTGACTTTTTTAGTCTGAATCTAATTCGTTTGTTCGTCCATGAATGCAATAATTTAATTTATATACGGAGTTTTGTTTGAGACTGACCTGCATGTGACATTTTTTTATGCCTGGATGACACAACGTGGGCTGGTTGCTACAGTTTTTTTTTTAGACTGTGGCGGGCCGGATTTAGGGGGCCGGAGGGCCGCATGTGGCCCGCGGGCCGTGGATTGCCCAAGCCTGCATTATAAAATACCTCTTAAGACAATAAACTAGTTGAAACAATGCAATTTTTGAAGATCTTCTGGTAACTCTGCATGCAACAGTGATTGTTTATAATGGTAAACCTGATATAACATTTCCAAAGGCTCTTGGACTATCATTATAAAAAGGTGTAACTGTATAATACACCCTGGTGGTAGTTTTCGTTCCTTTTTAGGTTACTCTTTTGAATACGCTACTGAGCAAGCCAATGATCATCAGCATTTCAATTCTTTTGACCAGTCACCAGCAGATTTTAAACGTAGTGTAACATGCTCAAAACCGGACTGACTTCAGCAAGCTAAAAAGCAGAAATTACTGCTTGTATGGGGCTCCGTTCTACGGAATGTAAATATCCAAATGTGGGTGTCTAACATTCTGTAGAATGGAGCCCCATACAAACAGTATAGTCCGACAGCCGGCACAAAAAACCCAAAAGAATAGTCTGCACAAAATATTTTTTCCCAGAGATGTTCTACAATATGTCCGTACTCCAAAACAATGATGCCACCTTGGCGACTTAATGAACACCTGACTAGAAAGTGGCACTGCCATGACAGCGAAAAAAACACGGCCTAGTGCACAACGTAACAACAGCAAGCTCGGCCTAACGCACATTGAGGGCTACGAGCACCGCGTTTTTTTCAAATTTTCCTCGATCCGTTAGCACAACAGCGATGTAGATAACTGAAGAAGTACGTTTATTTAAGCCTGAAGAAGGACAAAATTACACCTGTATGGACAAAATGCCTTTCGAAAAGTCGCAAAATACTGATGAGTATTTTTGACTTTGAGTTTGAGTGTCACCAGAGTTGTTTACCGTAGTTCCAGAACATTCAAAGTACAATGGTTGCAGTGATGAAGAGTGTACGTAAGTTATTGTGTGACGAAGACTGCAACTAGGCCGGAGTTGTTTAATTTATGCTGTATAATGTGACTCCGGCTATACATAATTTAACATATTGATCTGGTATGTTATTGTTAACAGTGACGAAACTCACAAGTTTGAAATCTGATTTAGACTGTGAATTGTATTGGGGGGGAGGGGGGGGGCTAAGATAAATTTATTGCAATCCAGGCTTAGTTTTGGAGTTCCAACTTTTGCAACTGGTCCAAAATTTTACGTTTCGACTCCTGTTAGCTTATATTTAAGTATACTAATTAAATAAGCATTAGGTTGATTTGAGGTATACGTTAGGCTTTGGTAAAGCAACGCATGCTAAAAGTAATGAACCTCGCGGTAATATGTTTTTTTAATTAAAATTCCATCTTCTCATTCACTGAAAAGCTCCACTGTTTGAGTCTCTGGATCAAACTTTCCCCTGGGTATGTTGAGCAGTGTACTATGCATGTTTCTGCATAATAATGGCATTTCCATTAACACGCGTTGTTGTGGCGGGGGATTATTGTGTGGCCCGTGGAACTACACGAGGCATCATGAAAAAAGGTTGGAACGAAGCGCGCATTAAGAAAAGCGTGGGCGTCACGCGTCAAAAACGCCCCGTGTTGGCGCACCTTTAGAACCGGCCACCATTAAATATCATGGAATCCTACGATCAACTAAATGAGAGGATCATACAAAATAGTCATCCACAATTCATCCCCACCTTGGCTGGGACAGCAACCATGCAAAGCAAACAAACTGGAAGCTAAAACCAACGGGCAGTGACACCGTTGCCATGCACTTTTCTCAAATGTCATGGAATGTCCAACGATGCGTAGCTTGTGGTCACTAAAAAATTCATTTACGTTACATGTGTTTATGGTTAATAGTATATCAACTCTACCCCAACGAGCATCATTTAAGGTCCAGTACCGTAAATCGCGCATTAAACGCCAGCCCCCTAAAATGCGGAAAAAAAATTGCGAAATACTTTTGTTAACGCCCACCCCTTAAAAATCGTTGTTTTTCTGTGGAAAAAAATAACTAAAAGCTTCATACATTTAACAAAATCGACTTTTAATCCAACACGATTCACAGGGAGCATTTGCAATCACGGAAAAGTCTGCAATGTGTGATCTGGATTCAGCATAGCAAAAATGCAATGCCTTTATTTTCGTTTATTCACAAATTTAGTTTATTATATCGATCTCCTGCCAATATCTAACATAATTCAAAGTTAAAACTAATTTCTAACCATTACCTACCTTCAAAACAGACAACGCGATTTACAATTGGGAAGCGCGTGTGTTGACACAATTTTCCGGAAAATTGTCCCGTTGACATCATTTTCTGTTCTTCCTGGACAGAGCAATCCATGCCGGAAGTTCCCTGTGTTTCACTGAAAATTCGCCCTTGGTAAAAAGTTTTTCTACTAAGATTTTGGTTGAGCGTCACAATGAATGTTAATCAATTATCCGAACTAATTGGGACCGAGAAGTGTTCGCATAATCCAATTTACGTTCAAAATAAAGGAATAAAACTCTTATTTCACTAAGTTTTAGTGTAAATGAATAATGTGTGAATGTAAAAGACTTCTGAAAGAAAGTTTTATAATGAAAATTACTCCAGAAGCAGAAAGAAGGCAACCTCAATTCTTAATTCTGTCTAAAAATCGGCAAATTTCTGAATATTTTCCAAAAAAAGGAATTCGGATATTCAGGGTGTTTGGATAATCGGGGTTTGGATAATCGAGCTTGCACTGTAATGCTTTTTAGGACCATTACGTTTTTGCTGTCAGAAAATTGTTGTGTAAGCTTGTTTATAGCCTACCTAATTTGTACCTTTTTTTCTTTTGGTTTTCTTTATCAAAGGAAGAATTGAGCTCGGACATCCTAAATGACGTTCAGGCTTTCTTGAGTAACAACAGGATGGATAACGAACTGACATGGTTGTGAGAATTGGCATTTCACAAAAACTGCAACAAGAAGAAATGAAACATTTTAAACTTAGTATTCGTTGCTTTTGAAGTAAGTGACTGCACAAAAGAAAATGACTTGCTCATGGTGATTGGTGCTGGACTGAACAAAGGAAATGTCTTTAGGCTCAAGTTTTAAAAAGACAAAGTGCACAAGCCAAGGTGAATGCCACAAACACGTGAATGCCACAAACACATCAGTAGCAGTCTTCAGAGGTTAGCTAGATATTGAGGTCTTCCAGGTGACAACGCAGTAAGCGGCGCACGCTTGTGGAACATGGATGTGTGGTTCCTAGGAGTGAACTCATCAATTGTAACTTCATAAAGAGTTGAGGAAAGCGTATTTTCAAAGCACGACAATCAAATGTCAACGAGGAATTACATTGAGGCAAATTTAGATATCTATTGAAACCATAGCCTACAATTTAATACACAAACCAGTGGTTTTTGGAGAACAGGACATCCCACAGCAGCCTTAACAATTCGGTTTGGGTTCAGTTAGAAGAACAGTGCAGAAGTGGAAAAACAAGCGTGGACAACAAGCTGAATATTGTGTGTTTTTCTTTCTGTCTACATTTATTTTGTGAGCAGTTTTAGATTGAAGGAGTATATTGCTGTGTGTCTACCAAAATTGATTCTATTTTTGTGTAGAATTTCATGGACCTAAACTTAGGATTAAGTTTGAAGCGGTGTTCCAAGTGCCTTTATTGTTGTTGTAGTGAATGGCACCGTTTTTGACTTGAGATGTTTACAGACCTATCAACGGTTTACAATAAAATGATTAAGGGCCCTTACAAGTGAAGGTTAACAAGATATACAAAACAGTTATTAAAAGGATGAAAGGTACAGTGCTGTAATATTCGTAAAATATGTTTTGAATATAACCTAATCTGCATATTTTGTTAGACGAACGTAGTCTGGTGGTACAAACTTAAGTGCTGAAAACATCATTGTATAAAGCCACCCATAAGATTACTGGTCTCGGACTTAACTCTATTCTGGCACAACACTGAATTCGTACTCTACTTTCTTGTCGTTAGATAAAGGTACGTCATTTTGGATAATTTGTATTCATGAGCTGTATTTTGATGTAGAAGTTAGTTTACGTAGATCATATTAATAGTTATGCTTTTTAATATTCCGTCCCCATTACTTTACATGTTGCAAATTACAGAAACTATGCTACAGTATACAGGTTTTGAAACAATTTTTAGTGACAAATTCAGATACAGTTATTCTATTTAGCAACATACTCAACTTTGAGATAATCTATTGACCCTCTTTTGAGATTACGTAAATATAAACTCCAACGTAGAGGATAATACGTATAATGACTATGGGCAACTCTTCGATAGCCTTTACTGCGTTGAGTAAACAGTAATGAAAAGGATTCGTGCAATTACTGCTTTTTGAACATCGTACTCAATTGCTATGTTAATACTATACAAATGTGTAAGATTTTTTTGTACACGCTTTATTTTGTCTGAAGTGCCTTCTCAGAATTGAAACGACCATTATGGGATCAGTTTGTGTTCTGTGTTACGTATTGTACTTGAGTTTTTATAAATAGTGTAGAAATTTTGTATTTTCTAAGAAAATGTATAAATTTATATTCGTTTTAATTGGTAAGTTTACTAAACGAAATGGCCTGCCCCTTAATTACTATCTCTTATTGCTGTCTGCTGCTTTTTTTTCAATGTAAAACATGGTATTGAAGGTTCAGAAGTACAAATTATATTCACATCACCTTAGTTTGCTTCCATCAAAATCTTATCTACTAGAGGTTAACGGTAATTTTTTTTAGAAATGCAACTGTATAACTAATTAAGTTTTAACCTTGTTGAAAAGAAAAGGGCT
The DNA here is from genome assembly GCA_023313725.1 of Lithobius niger. NCBI lineage: Eukaryota > Metazoa > Arthropoda > Chilopoda > Lithobiomorpha > Lithobiidae > Lithobius > Lithobius niger. Next base: position 63,287 of record JAHWFP010269525.1, read on the forward strand.
TTGCCTTGAAGATAACTTTCAGTCGGTTTAGTTTTCATTGAATCGGGTTTGAACAACCAAATTTGCACATAAGTTGTTTGCTAGACCATTAAAATACATGTAATTTATTTTTGTATTGTTGCATAGTTGCTCAAAATTGAGTGTATTTTAATGTGTTTTGCTAAAAATTATGCCGGGTTTAGTGTAAAAAATAAAATGCAAGTGATAATGTAGTTGAAGAACTTCCGCATTAGTTATCAGCTGTCAGGAACATGGTTCAGTACAATTTTGTATGAATACTTCTGAACTTCAGCATCAGGTTTTATAATTGCTTTTAGTTGTGACTGTTTAAAAACTGAGACCAGTAAATAAACTAGAAGAAGTGGTTAAGTAACAGTAGCTGTAAATTTAGTAGCGTATTTTTTTTGTAAACTAAGAGGTAAATGTTGGTAAAACTTGAGGTTTGTGGAAATTGCATGTAGATTGCATAGACACGGTGAAACTGAAAGCCAAAATAATGTTTGTGATAAACCTTATCAAAAAGCGAGACTTGATTCTTCTCAGGGTACAACGAAATGGCGATGAAATTGATTTCTGAGCTGAATCAACTTTTTAGTGAGTAGTTTACCTGAGAGAATTTAACGTCTCGGCGTGTGTTGTGAGATTTATAGTGACGAAACTGCATTTGGATTTTGCTCACTTTGTGAAATTCAAAGTGTTCAGAAGCAAAATTCGTATACTGCAGCTCCTTCAGAATTCTTTTGCTGCATCCTCTTCTGGATGCCAGCATTATATTGGTCTTTGGAAACCTTTTGAATTAAATCAGTTTTATCATGTTATATTTTTATTATTAGAAGTTGGAGGGTGTATCGATTTTGAAGCAATACAGAGTTAATAGGTTTAAAACTTCGCAATATTTGTAGCCTACCCATTACTGTACTTATTGAACAGTTCATGTGTTCGAGCCAACGAATATTACAGTGTATTAAAATTATTTCCTTACTTAGGTATTTCTTTCACTTTACAATTATTAGGAGTGCATGCAGGCCAATCAAACTCAATTTTTTAAATCATCTTTTTTTCCAACCCGTAAGATAACTGATGTATTGCAGTCCAATCTTGGGACCTTGAGTAGAATTTAAACTGGATTTCACAAGGGAAGGCATAAACTGGAATGCTCACAGAAAACGGTTATCGCAATTCAACACTGAAAGTAATGTGCAACAAAAATTTTGTACGAAGAAAAGCTTGGGAAGTAGCTTTTTTTTCCCTGTCCTTGACTTAAGTTATTGGTGGGTCTCTTAAGTCATGCCACTTCATATTCTCCACAATACTTACTGTTATCTGCGCTAACCTATGGCTGGCATCTTTACTTTGGTGGTGTTGTGTGATAAGCAATTTGCAACAGTTTTGTCCACACACACATGTGCAGAAGCACAGAAGGTCTTTAAACCTAATAGACCCATATGACCTTCCACATCTTGTACCGATTAGTTTACTTAAGTTTAGTAATGGGTATCCACACCATTTAACTTAACAAGAAATCAGATGACTGTTTATGTGCATGCATGAGTTCTCAGGGATTTGTATTATTTTGGGTGGATGTTGGGTAATGACATACTTGATTCGAGTGTATTGTTTTCTTCATTCTGCTAAATATATGCTTTGTTGAAATCACCCTTTTTAAGGTTGATTTGTGCTTCCACAAACCTCGACTTGTTGAATGCATATTATGTAATTTTGTTTTAGATAATTTTGTCGTAAGAATTGTGACATGTTTTGAGACGGTGCAAGTTCTCGCAATACATACGAAGTTGTGCTAAAAGTAAGCAATTTAAACGTCTACGTCAAGAGTAGTAGATGTTCCCACAGCACCTTAATGCGTCAGGAATGCATTATCACCAAACAATGCACATGGTTGTGTAGTTCCTACGATTGTTGTGGTTTGTTAATTCTGTTAGTGTTGGTTATGTAAAACCCTCTTTAACTAATATTTGGAACAGAGCAGCATGCATAAGTTAATTAGTATTTCTGTGGAACGGTGTTGTGTCACAACTAGTTTTAGTACAATTGGAACTTCTCCGTTGATGTGTTTTTATAAATAGTGTTAACTTAAAACTAAATCGACAGTACAGGTAAGTCTTCCTTATGCAATACCATGGAGATTAGAACAAAATGTGCGATAGGTCATAAAAAGTTGCATAGGTACTATGAGGCTCACTTGATTACGCACATGGTGGTAATTAATGGGAGTAAAAACAATTAACTGCTCATAGCTGTAAAGTGATGGCAGTAAATAATGATAAATAAATAAAGTGATGGCTGTAAAGTGAGTTAGTTTGTCTGTACAAAATGCAGATGTTGACTGCATTCTGCAAATATTTTCCAAAGTCAACTATAAAGATGGTAATTCTTATACAGCAGGACGAACTCCTCATTGTTTGCTTGCTGCCCTGTCGAGTTAAGAACATTGCCATGTATATTTATTTTCTACAAAATACAAAGTGCTACAGTGGGTGAATCTGTACCGGTACAGGTACATTACTTTTTCATCCATCAAATTTTCATACATTGCTTTACCGAATGACGATCATATCAAATACGTGCCTACCAGGTATATTTCTGTATTTAGAATAGGAAATGGATTTTATACGATAAATATCATGAGAAATTATTTTAGAAAAATATACTTTTCTAAATTTTCTAAATTTTTTTTCCTATAAAACTATATAGACAGGTTTTTAACTAATCACTGATTTTCAAAATAATTTTTTAGTGCATTTTGCGTGAAAGCTTTGATAATGCTGCTATAATGTTTCACATTGTAATTAAATGTTTATTTATAATAGCTTAGTGTTACACAAAACGGGCTAAAGCTAAACACAGTAATTTCTCGTACTATTCAGTCGGCGTACAGTTTCACTATCGCTGCATTAAATTGTTTAAAAAGTTCTTGTTTGTACACTAATGAAGCTTACTTCCAGAATAAAGTTCCTAAGCAACTTACTGAACAGCAAATGTGTTGAAAACAGTTATTCATAAACTTGTGAACAGAGTGCCTTCTTTTTCATTAGTTGATGCTGATTGTTGGTTAGATTCTAATACTGTACTAGGAAAGAATACACTGTTGGAATATATACGTCAATTAAAAACTCTATAGTTAGTTTAAAGCAATAAAAAAAACTATCCACCGAAAAGTAGTTGCTTCTGTTGATGTCAGTCCACTGTTATATTTTTAATGGTACTGCGTTTGGTGGAGAAAGGAGTGTTGCCGTGCTCGAGGTACTTCAGTTTGACGACCAAATTGGAGGTACTCTCCTATGAAGCTTGTAAATTTGGGATAAATTTGAATCTGCAGTTGCAGTAAGTTTACACTTGCATATCACTGTATTTAGTTTTATTGCAACAGCATTATTTTGTATTCATTTTCCTAAGGTAAAAGAACTGGGGCTTTGGGCAACGGCACTGGCCTTTGTAATTAATTAAGATGAACAACCGTTGTGTTACATGGCACCAACCATGTTACGAAATGTGATTTTTAGAATTGGAAGCACATTTTGTACCATAGTTGGTTACATACCGAGGGAAAAGCATGTAAAGTAACAATGAGAAAGCTGTACGAAGATCACATCTTATTAAGTTGTGACCTCTGTGTAGCTTTCCTGTTGTTACTTGTTTAATACGAGATTATCAGCAAAATTGACGATGTGAGCAGGCGGCTTTTACTTTTATTTTTATCAATATTTTAACAAATGCAAAAACTTCGTAAGTCAAAATACAAACTTTTAAAAAAATTAACCTTTTTACTCTAAAGTGCAGTATTATGTAATTTAGTATTGTGTAATCTTTATGTATTAGTATTACACAATTTTATGTTTAATGCAACGAACAGGTTTTACCTGATTACTAACAGGACTTAACAATTACTCAAGCAGCGCAAACAATAATTGCGTGCAACAAAAATGAAAACAAAATCAAGCGGTCCATTAAACAAGATTTTTTTTATTGCCCTAAACACCATATGCCCAATCTGCACTCGCAGGCTTCCATAGTGCAGATGTTGTGAATGCTAGCCAAAGTTTGTCCATGTTCAGTAATAATGTCCACAATGATTCAGTACTGCATTCTCTTGCTTGCTGGAAAATGGTTTAGTGACCTGTCAACTCAGCTGAATCTGTAGTAGTCTAAACGTCACCACAAAATGCGTTTACCTGTAACTGTGTAGCAATTGTGGACATAATTGTAATGGGAATGGCGGAAGAAAGGCTCAGAAGCATTCTAAAATGTAATTTTAAAAATTGTTTCAGTCTACAATATCAAAAAACAACGAAAGCTGACTGCATTAGAGTATTGCTCCGAACTATTATATAGATTTTTTTTTGGGTAGGAGGGGGGGGGTAGACTTCGGGAACCTAACTTGAATCTGTCTAAGAGAGTTACTGTACACCTTTAGACCTTCCTTAATTGTTGAGTCAAGTACCCCTCTAGCACATAAGTGACAGAAGGGCTCATTACACTGATTCTTGGACCCAAGCCCAGCTTTACGAACACGTTTTCCAAAAATGCTTTATGCTTAAATATTCTTGGAAAGGAGATTATTTGTAACTAAGAGGTGCGCCTAGAAGAGTAGTATCGTTTTTCACTGTGACTATTATGTAAAGCAACATTTTACGAAACCTTTGCTCATACTCTTACACCGTTAAAGAGTTAAGTATGGGCCTACGTTACAGAGGATTGTGCTGAATCTCGTAACGTGTTTTTATTATACAGCGATTATGTTTCGATTATATTTCTACTAAGGAATCTTACCAAGGTGCAGAGCAGGAAAGCTTGAGAGTATTTGTTCAGCTTTCATGGCACCAAATTTGAATACCTTAGTGTCTGCAGGTTTTATTAATTAGTTATGTAGGGAATGGGGAGTGGCTGGTTATTACTTAAATACGTGGTTTTTATTTGTACGTATTGTTATAATTATGCATAATATTTTCAATTTACAATTCTAATAATGCTATTAGATTGTGTCCTTATATTGTGTTCCATGAGTTAACTATATTCATTTAGTCTGGTGATGATGATAGTTATGATGATAACAGTATAGACACGAATTTGTACATAAAGCTGTTTTCCTTTATTTTGTAATAGTTTGATTACAATATTGTACAAGGTTGTTTTGATTTTCACTTATACACCCAATGTGTCAGAATGTAAAGGTACCAAGCTTTTCTGTATAAGTTTGCGTGCTTGTCCCAACAAACCATGTAAATAAAAATTGTTAAGCATTGCAGCTTTGTGAATTAATTGTGGCTTTGTCAACAAATATTTTGTTTGTTAGTTGTAAGCAAAACTAAGCATCATGTGCAATTTACACCAAATTCCTATTTCATCTATGTTACTTCACGCAACACCTAGCCTGGGGATACTGCGGAGTTTTAGAAATTGGTAGCGTTGGGCAGTGATGCCGTAGGCTGCTACCAGTTGCTTTCTGGCAACCACTACTGCCTAGATGTTGACTTATCATATAGTAGACTGGAGTTGAGAAATATCTTTCCTTTATTGATGGCATTGCAAGTATAATTTTACAATCGGCATCAAAGTTCAAGTTCACATAAACAGTAGCTAAAGCATCAGTCATTAAGATTTGCCCTGCTTGAAGTCCTGGTTGAAGCCGTGAACATGGTGGAACCGTACACAATATTTTTGCTTTAAAAGCATGGAAGTTATTTTATAGATATAACTATCCCACAGGGTTGGCAATTTCCCAGGAAAAACTATTTTGGACAGGGCACTGGTAAATACCGGTAAAAACCTGGTAAATACCACCTAAGTGGGAAAAATGTTATTTAAAAAAAAATGTTTTTTATTACATGCATTTTTTAAGTTTGCCGCCTAACTGCTCATTAACACTAATGGTAGTACTTAGTAATTCTTCAAGTAACAGAATGTAGTGAAACTACTAAAATAGAGACTTTCATAAAATAAGCGGAATCCCAATAGTATTGTATTTGGTTTTGGTTTTGGTTTCTCTTCCTTATTTGGGGGGGAAATTCCCCCGAGGAATGTAGATCCCCCATTCATGATTCATTCAGGCAGATAGCAAGCAGTCCAGTCCAGTTTCTCTGTTTACAGCACTGAAGGAAGCAGTTTATTTTACACGTTATACGCCTATTTTTGTCTTTAACTGAGAAAAACTAGTTTATCCCGGGGCGGTAAAAACCACCCCTGGTAAATACCATGCCAACCCTGCTATCCCACGATGTTTGCTGTGCCGCTTTACATACTATTTCTAAGTGAGTAACCAGTTTTACTCTTGAGCTTCCAAAGTTGAACAAACTTTAAAACAACCTTTACTAGCCTACAAACAGTAGGCCAGTAAAAAAAAAATGAAAATTAAAAACATATTAGAAATGTTACAAATGAGGGTTTCCAAACAATTAACTATTAATTAGAAATTCCAAGATGTAGTGGACATTTCTTCCCAATGGCACGACTTTTGAGTGTCATTGGACTTTGAACAGCCTGGAAGGGCTCACAGTCAAACAAGTCAACCCTTGCTGCAAAGTCTGGGCTTGTGGCAGCATCATGACCATGTTTTACTGGTTCAAAATCATCAGCCTTGGCTGGTTGGATCTTTCAATCTGGAAGAGACTCAATGCTAGGCAAAACTATGCCTTTAATTTCGGAGAATGTTTTAAAATATTTCTTGTCCTGGTCAACTAGTTTGTCGTCATAATTTCTGACCTGGTTTCAAAATCGGGAACTTTATTTTTACTAAAACATTACTTGTGGTTGGTGAATCTTTTCGCTATCAACACTAGAGCTTGGCTCATCAACAACCCTCATGCTATGGAGGCGATCTGTGCCAGGCAAAACTTTAGGTTGCAACAAAGCTGCTTAGGCATGGAGAAACTGGCTGACAACACCTCAATATTTTCCACGTATGGTTGGTTTTTAATAACATGCTTATTTTTAGGTTTACACAATTAGTTTAACCTCTCAATAGCCTTTACACCAAAATAACATCGAAATTGTCACCAATGGCATCACTTGCACAAGCATTTGTTTTCAAAAAGCCATTCGCCGTAAACAAATCTAAATTGATTTAATTTGGCAGGATTTTTGCCTAATGCAATTTTACACACAATCAGCTTTTTCAACTTAAACCAGTTTTTTGGCAAGTTTACTTGAAGCGATAGTCTTTCAACACCAACACAGACTTCGTCCCAAGTTTGCAAGTACACATTTGATTACTTAAATCTTTTCTAGTTTCCTATTTAACGTTCAAACAAGTATTAAACTGTTCAGGCTTATTGTTACCTAGCAATGGGCAGGTGTTACATAGATGGTAGTAAGAGGGTCGTCGTAACCATTGTTTAGTTTTAATTATGGTTGCCGTTAGTCGGCTTAGCAATATTAACACTTTCAGTTTCGGTCGTAGCAGACTTGCTAGTGTGTCATTTGTGAGTTTACCATTGTTGGCTTTGGGTTTAATTTTAACCTTGTCAGCATCAGCGTTATTGGGGTCAACGCTATGCCCACTTTTGTTGATGTCTACAGGAGTGTGTTTAATTTCCTTCTCCTGTACAGAAACCTCCCTACAAGACAGGGTGTCTGACGAAAATCTGACTGGAAAATCGTCTAATGGGATAATTGTCTAAATTCTGGAAAATCATCGAAATGGAATATCTAGCAGGCAGCCAAGTCGCCGGCCACGCCATTCCATCGTACAATCAAGTACCCCACCCTGTAGTGCCATCTGTTGACGGGATTTGCCTTCAAATTCGGGTTGGGACACTTTTCCAACGTCTTCGAACAGATGGTGCCACTTACCAACCTGCCATGTCGCCGTCTATTGACGGCCTTGGACTTTGGAGTTCGGGTTATAACACTTTTTCCAAAGTCTTCGAAGAGATGGCGCCACTTACCAGACCAGCCGCACCGTTTTTGGGTTTGTTTTTTGGTATTGTTGTGGTACCAAAGCGGCCAACAAAGTTTCAGTCGCGTGGACTGTGCCATTGTCAGCGTTTGAGCTAAAAAAAAAAAAAACCGTGTCTACTAAACACCAGACAACTTTAAACCAAACGACGATTGGGTCTTAATTTCAGCCGGATACGATGGAAAGGCGCATTTATTTCCTAAATGTTCACTTCCAGAAAGGAGTTGAATTGTTTTTAAGTGGGCGGCAATAATCGTTGCTTGTAACAATGTCGCCGTGCACGGTACCGAAGTGAATTGTTTCAAAGAATTAACTTAAACATAGGGTTTCTCAGGATTTCTGATTCCTTTGATTTGCCAGAACGTAGAACCTTCGTACTCCACATAAACAGTCGAAGAGATAGGCGTAGAGGTGAAGGGTGAAGGGTGAAGCTATTCCCGAGCCTCACCCACAGACTAATTTGATCTCTCGGCTAAGAAAGCAAAAGTTGCACAAGAGGAGTGCGAGAATGACAGAGCTCTTCTGAAAGCCCTCCTATCGACTATTTATGTGGAGTACAAAGGTTCTACGTTCTGGCAAATCAAAAGAGCACCCATGGGGTACTCGAGCTCCCCAGTATTGGGTGAAATGGTTTTGCAACACCTCGACAGCATTGTTATGTGTTCCCTTCCAGAGGTCAAACTTTGGAAGCGATTTGTGGATGACGCCATCACTATTCACAAACGAGAACAATCAGCCAACGTACAACGTATCCTAAATGCATGGACTGAAGCAATAAAATTCACGTATGAGGAAGAGAAGGAAGAAAAGTTGCCATTTCTAGATGTGATGCTCGAAAGAAAGGCGGATGGAAGAATTTGGTATCGCCCCTATCGGAAACCAACAACATCAGGCGGAGGAATCCCATTCAGTTTGGGTCACTCTGTAAGCCAACTAAAACCTATAGCCCAAAATGAGTTCTACAGAGTGGTGCTAAATAACGATAAATTCATCTGGGAGTGGCGAGGCAGCACCTGCATGAATCCAAGGGCAGGTTCATCAAGTTGGGCTACCCACCTGGATGCCTTAACCGGATGATTAGTAAAGCTATCGGAATGGAGAAGGAAAGAAGAGAAAGCAAACAAGACTCAAAAACGATTGAAAAGGAAGGAAGACCAAGAATTGCCCAGACCTACATACGGGAAGGCACAGACATGGTACAACGAGTGCTGGAGAAAAATGGATTTAAGTCATATGTCAAAATTTGCAAGGAACTTAAGGACCACTTAATGAGACGTAACAGTCGTTCGGGAATAAATGTGCGAAAACAGAATGAGACGAGGGGAAGCGGAAGATGAAATTATACAGCGAATCCGAAACACTAATGAGTGGGTATACCGAGTTCCTTGTGGTAACTGCAGTGCTGTTCCTACGTAGGAGAAACTAGGAAGGGAGTTAGAACAAGAGTCAAGCAACGCATGGCCAATACTAGAAATAAAGTTGGAACGAACAGCATTGCAGTCCACCACATGGAAACTAAGCACAAAATAAACTAGGAAGTAACAAAAACTCTCCTGGTTTCCAACTCAAGAAGCGATGTACATCTGAAAAGCCTGGCTATTCAACACCACAGCTGAGAGAAGGCTGTGCTGATGAATATCTAGGGACCATCATACCATGGAATCCAGTTCCTAATGAGAAGCGAGTTCAATGGATTACTGCGAGAAAAATGGGCGACAACTCCACCAAATACTGGAGGCCACGACCACGCTTCAAATTCGAAGTAGACGGACGGTCGTTTTACGAAGTTGGGGTGTTGTAGTAAGCCTGATGAAGACAGTTGCCTGAGCCACACCATCTTCAAGAACTGCTGACTGTCGAAAAATTTGCGAGATATTTGAAAATATCTTTTTCTGTAAAAATAAGCGTAACTAAGGTGAATATTCAACTTATGAATTTTCAAAGTTAATGATGTGACTCTTGTGTGTTTTAGGTATGCACATATTTTAACGTTTTTATGTTTAATGATAGAAGGACCGTGTAGTTTATTGTGCTTTGTAGATTTCTGAAGAAGTTTCCATAGTGAAACGACAGTTTAATTTTATGCAGTAAACATGCTTGTCAAGGGAACTCCAGCTGTCCACCTGGTTTTGTTTTATTGAATGCTTCTACCCTTGCTCACCCAAGTGGAAAGTGCCTATAGTAGCCCGCAACTCATTGCCATCTTGTTTGTCAAGGCTTGTCAAGCAGCATGCAACCTCTTAGTGAGCGGTTCGATTGTTTCGCCTCCACTTTGAAAATTGGACCGCCCAGTTTTTCATTAAACAAAAGCTTCTCCTCGAGGGATTAGTAAACGACATCTGTAGCAGGTTCGACGAGCGGATGGCTAGAGTGGAGGAGACCCTGGCAGCTCGCTACCACCAGCCAGCCGAATCTGATTCCCAGACAGTGGTTCGCACATCTAACTCCTCCATTAGTGACGGCACTGGTACTTACAATGTCTCAGTTAAACTGATTGCCTCTTCGGGTGGTGACCTCCGAATTTCGTCTGCACATCTTGACCACCACCCGTCAGTGTCTCCTGCGAAGCCACCCGCACCAGTTGCCCCCCTCCATCGAAATGTTACTGTGCGCCGTGGTCGGCGGGGCAGAAAGCACTCCCCTACTTCGCGGATAAACCACGACCCCATCCCTAACACCACCATAGTTTCACATGAAGATAGCCCAGTTGTGGGGGTCATCCCTGTTTTTCCTGCTGTTGACACGCTGTGCGCCACACAAAACCATAAAAGAGAAAAGTATACAAACCCTGCATCCAGTTCCACTCCAAAAGGTAAAAAAATCCACTTTTCCATGGGACCACCGAAATTGGAAGGAAGATATCCAGCAAATGTCATCTCGCTGCCAGAGACGGGTGGCCATCGTTGGAGATTCTCATGTCCGAGGGCTTAGGAGTGTGGGCGCCGTTAACTCTGGGACTTGGACTTTCCCTGGCCTTCGGGCCCAGGGTCTGTCTACCAGGATGAATTTCATGTTGGACATCGGTAAGAAGGTGGACTCCCTGGTACTGTGTGTTGGAACAAATGATGTTGAAAATGTACCTCCAAATCGCATCTGTCTCCATATTCATGATTGTATTGCGTCCATCCTTGCTGCAAACCCTCGTTTAAAAATTTCAATTGTTGGTCTCTTGCCAAGACTGGGGCCTCTCAACGTAGAGACTGATGCTAAGATCATCCACACGAACTCTCTATTGCGCCAGCTTTGTGTTGACAAAAACTTCTCGTTCATCTCTTTGGACTGCTATGTGTGCAAGGACCCTACCCTCCTGGCAAGAGATGGAATTCATCTTACAGCGAGGGGAAAATCTGTCCTTCAATACGAACTTTTGAAATCGCAGATACCACAGGAAAACACTCATCTCTAAGGGGAAATGATCCCATGGCACCGCCTTCATCTGCGGCGAACAACCTTCACTGTGTGCTTATAAACGCCCGAAGTGTAATTCGCAATATTGGTTGTTTTCGGGAGTTGCTTCTTTGTGGATTATATGATCTTCTTTTTCTTGTGGGATCTTGGCTTGTTCCCGGGTTCACTGATGCTATGTTAGTTGGTTCGACCCCTTACTCTGTGATTAGGCGGGATCGGGGCAGCCGAGGTGGGGGACTACTCTTAGTTCACCGGTGCTCCTTACCTCTGGCTGTTGTTGAGTTTGCTGAGAGTGTGGAGGGTATTGTCGCGACGGCACCAAATCTTAATCTAACTTTTATCCTCTGTTACTTACCACAAAGTAGATCCGACCCAGATATTGTTAATTTGTGTTCTTTTATTGAACGTTCTCTTAACCCTGGGCATTCCAATATTGTGTTTGGGGATTTTAATCTGTCTTCTGTAAGTTGGGACCACCATACTGCCAGTGATCTTCACCATCGTTTTTTTCTTGATCTTTTCACCCCACTGGGCCTTTACCAGCTTGTTGACGAGCCCACTAGAGACGAGAACATCTTGGACTTAATCTTTACTCACGATCTGCGACTTATCTTTGACACAACGGTGGGTGCCCATTTTGGTAACAGCGACCATTGTGTTGTTCTCTTTTCGGTTAATTTGGATTGTGGGGTTGGGTGATCCTTTTCTGGTGAGCCCGTCCAACGTCTTCCCCCGAAGGGCAAACTTGATCTCATCCAGCTTAAATCCTCCCTCTCTTCCATTGATTGGGATGGATTGATTTTTGATTCTCATCTTTCCACTGAGGCTGCTTGGTCGTGCTTTTGTGCTATCCTCTCAGGCCACATAGCCCTTTCCTGTTCTCCTTGTCGTCAGTTTCCCACTGCTACTGTGCACTTTCCTCGCCACCTGGTTAAGCTACGAAATACTAAACTTAAACTTTGGAAACGTCTCAAGATAAATCCTTGTACCGTAAATAAATCTGCCTACAACACTGCACGTAAGCAGTTCTCCCTGGCCACGGAAACCTGGTTTAGTGAAAGAGACAGGAGGGTGATCCACGAGGGAACTTTGTCGGCCCTCTTTAAACACTACCGTAGGGTCACTTCCACTTCTCGATCACTCCCCCTCTTTAAGGTGGGTGCTGCTTTTGTTACGGACACTAGCAGTAAGGTTGAGGCACTGGCTGAGGTTTTTGCTGCAAACTTTGTTACAGACAACAACGACCTAACCTTGCCCATGGAGAACATCCCATCTGTTTCATCTTCTTGTTCACATATTTCTTTCAAAATTTCTGACACTTTCGCTGCTATTCAAAGGTTGGATCCCAGTAAATCTGTTGGCCCGGATGGTTTTTCAGCTTTTCTCATTAAAAATCTTTGCTTGGAAATCTGCTACCCTCTTACCAGAATCTTCTCCCTTTCCTTTTCTCAGGGCGTATTACCCTCTTCTTGGAGTCAGGCCATCATTATCCCAGTGTTTAAAAAGGGGTCTGCATCTGACCCCTCAAACTACCGACCCATCGCCCTTATGTGTACTGCATGTAAAGTCATGGAATCGATTATCCGAGATAAACTCCTAGTATTTTTCAAGGAACACTCCGTGATTCGGGACGACCAATTCGGCTTTATGCCGGGTCGATCATCAACCCACCAGCTCCTACTTGTTCTTGACCAATGGTCTGGTCCCCTCGACCTGGGCATACATACGAACACTATTTACTTCGACTTCATGAAAGCTTTTGAATCCGTTGTCCACAGTAAGCTCATTCTTAAGGTTAAGCAGTGTGGCATTTCGGGTGGCCTTGAAACTTGGATCGCTGCTTTTCTCCGTAACCGCACCCAGAGAGTCAAAATTGAAATCTCATTTTCTTCACCACGGGTAGTTCCATGTGGGGTCCCTCAGGGATCTGTTTTGGGCCCACTTTTGCTTGTAATTTACCTAAACGGTCTAATTCTCGATAATCATCATGCATTTGGTTTTAAATTTGCTGACGATTTAAAGGTCGGTGCCCCTATCCTATCTTCCGAAAGCTCACCCCACCTTGAGTCTATGATCCAAACTGTTGACCTCTGGTCCAAACGCTGGCAACTTCCACTGTCATTTAACAAATGCCACTCTTTCCATGTTGGTGCTTGTTTTGAGAAAAATTCCTACTTTCTTGACGACAACATACTCCTTTCTCGTGACACTATGAAAGATTTGGGAATCTTGTTTACTGGAGATCTTAAATCGTCCTCCCACGTCCGACAGATTTGTTTGGCTGCCTACAGACGTCTAGCTATCGTCGAAAGGTGCTTCAAGTCGGCCAATAATGCTACAAGAGTGTGGGCTTTTAAGGTGTTTGTCCGCCCGATCCTTGAATACGCAACACCTGTTTGGTCACCCTTTCTCTTGGGTGATATTCACTCTATTGAGGCAATTCAGAGGCGTTTCACCAAGAGATTGTCAGGTCTCCGTGAAACCCCCTAGAAAGCCCGCCTAACCATGTTTGGACTTGAACCTCTTGAACTTCGCAGGATTAAATTTGACCTCCTCCTGACTTACAGGATACTTAACCACCAACTGGAAATTCCTTTACCATTTTTTGATCTGGCTACAACCATCGGACGTACTAGAGGCCATAATTGGAAACTTTCCCTTCCCTCTGCTCGTTTGGAATGTTGTAGAAACTTTTTCTCGATGAGAATTGTCCAAATTTGGAATGCCTTGAGTTCGGACACTGTTAATGCTCGCTCCTTGTCCATCTTCCGATCTCGACTTTCTCAGGAACCCCTCCACACTTTCTTGAAGCGACCCATCTAGCCTCGGGACGGTGTTAGTGGTCCAACCCCGTTCCGGTTCCTTCTCAGCATTGTGGGAGGGTAAACTGGTTTATTTTTATTGTATTTTTAATTCTAAACACGTTTTAAAGCTACATTTTAAAATTAAGTTTTTTTAAATTAAAATTCCATGACCATAGCCTTGAAAAGTGTTTTACTGATCAGATTACGTATTTGCGGGCATCCAGTTGACCTTTGCAATCATTGCAAGAAATTTTATTAATTTATTACTATTTTTTTTATCACTTTTATTATCTTTATTAGGATTGACAATTGGTTTTGACCAAGCTTTAGGCTACGATGCACTTTTTATTTTTTAAAGTAACACTGACAATGATACCCGGCCTTCCCCCCCTCCCCCCCCCACTTGTCCCTCACGTTTGGCGATGCCATCGGGGACCATTGTGTCCCTGGTAGGTCTAATCTTGGTGGTAAGGCATTCGTGACCCCAACCAAATACCATTAACCCATCCTTTGCAGCCGAGCCATCGTATTTGTTTTATAGTTTTAAACTGTTTAACTTTTGTAATTTATATATATATATATTAAAGTTTTAATATCGGATGGCAGTCAGTGACCACCAGGTCCTTGCCATTCCGGTTGCGTTTGCAACAAACCTATACTATTATTATATTATTATTATTATTATTATTATTATTATTATTATTATTATTATATTATATAGCAGTTGCATTTAACACAACATTGGGTGCCTAGCACAAGATGGAACCACACAAATTGAACCTAAATATGCAATTGAACCTCAGAAAAGCGTCCAAGGCAACATAGCTGAAATTTCTTTCTAGAGGACCAGAAATGGCCCATTTCCCTGCTGCATCAGCATGCTCATTCTAAGCTTTTCCAACACGGCCTGAGATCCAGCAGAAAATCAGTTTTCTGCTGGCCAGACAAGTGCACTCATGGAATCACTAAAGACGATAAATTGCGTTTTGAAAGTCCATTCAACAGCCAGACCAAATCCCACGACCTCTGCCGAAATACAGTAGAGCCTGATGAAAGGTGATGAGAAACAGTTACTCCTTCATGCACACAAGCACATGCTATGCCAACTTCTGACCTGACCAACCGATATCCGACATACAGGGTGGTCCACAAAAACGACCCAAGATTTTCAAAGAAAACAAATCTAATGAAACGGGAAGATTTCTGTCCTCTCCTGGTTCTGAGAGGTCCTAACTAGAAAAGTTGGACTTAAAAAAATCTTGGGTCGTCAGTTTTTTGTGGACCACCCTGTACAGATAACAGCCGCCAGAATTCCTGCAAGTACCTTGCTGATGGAGTGAAATTTTTTTGGGAACGATGCCAGATGTAATGTAAAACTTCCACTTGGGTCACACCAAGTGGCCACTGGTATCTCCTCAACTTCCAGACACGGAGCATTTAAAAGGCCATCACCCAAAAGGCATGCTGGAGTCTATCACAGAAATCACCCATATCACCACTAGTGTGGTTTAAAAACCATGGGCCAAGCATGACTGTAGTGCACAACACACAATCGCACAGCATACTGAATGGCTAACTGCTGCCAACGAATTGCCATAGGTGGCTCCGAGGCTTCAGTATGGAGGCTGACCACTGCAGATGTCCGAAACATCCCAGTCGCTAAACACAGGTCCCTGTCGTGCAAAGCGTCTACATTTGGATGGTCGACTCACTAGCCGAACCGTAAACCATTCAAGCATAATCAAGCTTGCTGTGTACAAGGGCTTGGTAGATGTGCAGCATGACTGTGCGATCTGCCCCCCATGAAGTACCTAACAGAACCTGTAAGATGTTAAGGGCCTGGAAGCCCTTCTCTTAAAGTAGGTGTAAGTGTAGAATCTAAGACAGCCTAGAACCGAACACCGGATTCAGGAAACATGCCTGCGGGACCACGGGATTTTGTGCCTGTCCTAAGTGCAAGCAAGGATTTGGGTGCAGTGTCCGTTGATGGCAAAGGTTTTGTCCAGCAAAAACTGGAAACCATTACTTACTGACTGCCCAGTTCTGGACCCTGTTAATTACCAGATGCAACTGCCACTCCCAGGTCTTGATAACAGCTGCCTGAAAGCAACAACCGAAGCCTTCAACAAACAACGATTTGGCAACAGCGGCTAGTTGAGCAATGGTTTTATTCCTAATGGGAAAAAGGATGACAATAAAAGACTTATAAAAACACAATGTTCACTTTTACGGCCTCCTCACGAGTTCTACCTGTAGGGTTTCACATAACCAACCGCCAACTGCACATGCACAGATATCAAAAACGTGATGTCATAGCTCTCTTCCACCTACTCCGCTCTCTGTCTGTCCTCAGTTTTTCACATGGTACGCTGTGGTGTGGTTGTAAACTTTTTGACCTCCCATTTCTGTGTTTTTGCGGTATTTAGAGTTGCGGAGTTGCTACGAAGATGTCGATGAAATCGATGTGGGTTGCGAAGATGGAAGTGAACTACAATGGTGAAGTGCCATGAACGAGTGGATGGAATTGTCATCAAATGGCCGTCAAGCCTAATGGAGGAACCAGTTGCATGGGAAGCGGCCGTCCTTTTGGGTATACTTGAAGAGTCTGTTTACGTACTGGCAACATTAGTGTATGCCTTTCTCCAAATGATTTGGGCGGCAAGTTTATTTATTATTCGGAGTTTCCAAGTTGTCGCGTGTTGAGTGAAACCAGCTGTTGAGCTTTGCTTCCTGCTGAGCGATACCACCTGTTGAGCGATAAACCGTGAGGCACAGCCGGTTCCAACCAAGCCAGACTCGGCTGGACCAGTGCTTGACCGTCCTTTTTAGTGTGGCTGGCATGTGGAGTGGATGGTACGGGCAAGTTATGGAATGCTCATAAAAATGTGAAGCTGTTAGTTCAATAAGGCCTTGTCTGTCATT
This sequence comes from Lithobius niger, assembly GCA_023313725.1. Taxonomy (NCBI): domain Eukaryota; kingdom Metazoa; phylum Arthropoda; class Chilopoda; order Lithobiomorpha; family Lithobiidae; genus Lithobius; species Lithobius niger. Next base: position 80,333 of record JAHWFP010269525.1, read on the forward strand.
CGCAGGTGCTACATGACAGGCCAGGTACAGTACAACACATGGTTTGCATGTGGATGCAGTGGTGCTTGGAGTGATGCCGATACGAGGCCCAGTCAGCTGCTGTGAGGGATAAAAATGGAGGTTGAAATACAGTATAGGAAGACAGCGAGGAGTGAAAGCTGTGACTTTTCAGTGCCTAACTGGGCCAGTTACCGAGGAAAAAGTGGCCACCTAAAGCTAATCAGGTAACCCCTGGTTCTGTGTCGTCCTCGTAGTGAATCCTTCACTGTCGTTGTTTTGTCTAGGATGGATCAGTATTCGCTCAGAGACCTGGTAAAACCCAGATCCAGTGGTATTGCAGCAATAGTGTCACTAATGATAGACCTACTTTATGCTTTCGTTGCTCTACAGCCATGGCGCATTAGTTTTTTAATTACAAGAATTGCGGTTGGGCAATGTATTTTGCATCTGCGTGACACGTGGTGCGGTATGCAACTCGATGCCCATGGTTATGCATGTTTTGAAGGTGTAAGTTTTTGATAGGTTGTTAAACTGCTGTCACTGGAGGTTGGATATAGCGTTTCAAAATGATTTAATTTGCTGTTATGGGCTCGCTGAAGTTTTTAATGTGTTTTGCACCTTGTTGGGCGATTGTGTTTAGTTGCAGAGTCCCGGTTGGGATGTGGTGCCATCTCTCGGCATTTTTAAGTGTTTTGTGGGCGTGGCCCACCAATATCATGGTAGTAGCTACGAAACATGTGCCTGTGCAGGTGACAGATTTTTGAGCTCTTGTTAAAAGATTTTACAACGTTAGATTGTTTATAACGTGGCATGCTATTGAGTCTCGTGGTGGACTGTTATTGTACAATTGGCTTCGATTGTGGAAAGATCAGGATTGTTGGTATAACACGTGGATACTAGTTACTATGTGGGCAAAAATTTGTACCTGGCGAACCTGAACGTCGTTTTTACAACTGTAGTTCGGTGGTGTTGGGCCTTTGCTCTCTGATGGAACTGTGGCAATACGTCTGAGATTAGGAAAGAATAATTTTCTTGTGTACTTTGCTCGGAGCAGAAGTGTGCTGTTGTCTTGTATGGCTATGTTTCGCTAAGTTGCGTTTAGCAGTGTTGAATACAAAGATTTGCTGCAATCATTCGAGCGTTTAGCTGTGTTGATACCAATGTTTAGCAGTGTCTATTCCCAATTTATGCCCATGTATAACAGTATTGATTCACATGTTTCATAGTGTTTATTCTACATCTATGCAGTGGAGTTCTGATCCAGTGTACTACAAAGGCCTTGATATTCCCATGATAGGACTGCTTTCTGACGTGGTGGTGACATTGTGTGGGGTGGTATTGCGTACTTAGTTCAATGTGCGAGGTTTCATCTTAGTGTAAAACCCCGTTTCCATTACACCAAATTTCTGGTCTGCCTTCCTTCGCCTTCCCTGACCCAAGCAAACAACTGCCTGAACGTACAATGGGAACGGCACAAGTAAGGGAAGGCAAGGCAGGGCAAGTGAGGGTAGACAAGAACTTTTGAGAGCCTACCTGGGTTGCTTGGGTTGAGGGAAGGAAGGGAGAAAGTTATAGTGGAAACGGATCGCCCTCACTTGACTATCGTCTTGTTGCTAGGTAACGCAGCCTCAAGCAAGAAAAAGGACAACACCTGCTACGAATTTGGCGGGGAAATAAAAAATTGTATGCTTGTGCGCATGTGCATTACTGTCAAGCAACCCCAAGCAAGTGTAATGGAAACGCCACTGCTTGAAGGAGATTTTCTTCTACCTTGATCAACCCTCCCGTGGTCAGGGCAAGGCAAGGCAAGGATTTTTTGCAATGGAAACTAGGTTTTAGGGCCCCTACCTTATGCTAAATGTAGCTATGTTCAGCTGATGGACCAGTTTTTGTCAAGTGCATTTTGGTATTCTGTGTTAATGATTTGGAGGTACACCCACCGCTGGTTCATAGAATGGTTCTGGATATTGGTATGAACCAAGGGGGAGATTGAAGCTGTATAGCAAGTTGACAGCTAGGTCAGTAGCACTAACCTCAGTCACAATGCAGTGATCTGGCTTGCCACTGCACCACACATTACAAAGATATTAAACAGACCCCAAATCTAGATCTTATCATTTATCTGTACCTCTTGCAAAAATTTAGAAACCCCCGACAGAAGGACAGACTCATTGCCCAATTGACGTGCTATGTCTTATGGAAGATGGAAATGGTGACAATCAACAAGCACATAACGGACCGTAAGGGGCTGACAACACCAACGACATTCAGAATGGATAATCCCTCTTAAAAGAAAGCCCTGAGTAAGATTGGTGTGACTAATACGTAAACGGGCAAACACCACGTCTTTTTGGCGCCTGCGACGACAAGCCAGTTGCCATACCTGGACAGTGCCTTTAATAGCCCGCAACTTATTACCGTCCTGTTTGTCCCACAAGGCTTGCCAAGCAGCATGCAACCTCCCCAGGTTACATAGCTGCTGCATTTAGCACTAAGTTGAATCCCTAACACCTAGATGGAACTTCACAAATTGAACCTAAGTATGCAATTGAACCTCATAAAGGTGTCCAAGGCAACAAGGCTGAGATTCCTTTCTAAAGGACCAGAAATGGACCCTTTCACTCATTTTCAGCTATCCCAACATGGCCCAGGATCCAGCAGAAAATCACAGTTTTCTGCTAGCCAGGCAAGCAGAAAGCAGAGCTTGGATTCACTGTCAAAGGGTCCCGAGCATTGGACAATGCCAAGGACTGCAGTGCACGCATGGAATCATTTAAAGATAAAATGCGTGTCCTGAAGTTCAAGGATCCATTCAACAGCCAGACCAAGTGCCAGAAGCTCTACCAAAACATAGAATAGCCTAATGGAAGGCAATGAGAAACAGATAATCCCTCATGTACACAAGCACATGTCACGCCACCTTTTGACCTTGACCCATTAGTGAAAACACGCTGATGTAGTGATAACAGCTGCCGGAACTCATGCAAGTACCTTGCTGGTGGAGTGAAATTTTTTTGAGAGCGATGCCTGACGGAATGTAAAAATGCCACTTGGGACACCCCAAGGAGCCTCTGGCCATCTACAAAAAGGACTACTGGAGCCTATCATGCAAATCACCCTTACCCATCCCGCATCTGCCTCTCCGCTAGTCTGGTGCAAAAACCATGTGACAAGAAGGACCAGATTGCACAGCATACAATCGCACAGCATACTGAATGGCTAACAGCTGCCAACGAATTGCCAAAGGTGGCTCCGAGGCTTCAGTATGGAGGTTGACCACTGCAGATGTCTGAAACGCCTTAGCTGCCAAATACAGGACACTGTGGTGCACAGGGTTTACATTTGGATGGTCGAATCACTAACCAAACCATAAACCATGGAAGCGTAATCAAGCTTGCTGCATACAAGGGTTCAGTAGAGGTGCAGCATGACAGTGCGATTACCCCCCCCCCCCCCTCCCCCTTTCCCCCGAAGTGCCTGACAGAACCTGTAAGATGTTAAGAGGCGGGAGCCCTTTAAGTTGGTTAACTTCTCTTTAAGTTGGTGCAAGTGTAGAAGCCAAGACAGTCTAGAATCGAACACCGCTTAGAAAACATGCCTGCGGTACTACCGGAATTTGCGTTTGTCCCAAATGCAAGCAAGGATCTGGGTGCAGTGTCCATTGATGGCAAAGGTGGACAAACACGGTTTTGTCAAGAGAAAACTGGAAATCATTACTGACTGCCCTCCTCTGGACTCTGTTAATTGTCAGATGCAACTGCTGCTCACATGATTGCATAATGATGCCTAAAAGCGATGGCCGAAGTCAGCGACGGCTGACTGGGCAACAAGCGGCTTACTGGGCAATGGGGTTGAGCCTAACAGCAAGAAGGATGACCCTGAGGCACACCATTCTCCAAATAACTCGGGCATGAAGGAGTTGTCTCGACAAATGAACACGATAAGACCAGCCCAACAGGACAGCTGAAAGGAAAAGTGTCATCCGTCCCCTCAAGCTATAGTTGTAGCGGCTATGGAGTGCCCCCTAACACCAGGTAGTGTCGTAAGCCTTCCCCAAGTCAAAAAAGACTTGACCCAGATGTGGCACAGGTGAAAGGTATCCCTCACATCTGATTCAAGGGCAGCCAGATGATTGATAGTTGACCGAAACTTTTGAAACTACACCGGGACACGGATAATATTCCCTGTGACTGCAGCACCCAGACCAACTTCTCACTGACCATCAGTTTCATAAGTTTACAGACGCAGCTGGTCGGAGAGATTGGGCAATAACGGAAGGAGAAATCTGGGCTTTTCCTGGTTTTACAACCGTGATTACCACTGCAGTTTTCCATCCGGTTGTAATAGAGCTGGAACAGGATAGCCGAAAAGAACATTGTTATCCATCTCCTCAAGCCATAGTTGTAGAGGTTACGGTGAGCCCCATAATACCAGGTAGTGTCGTGAGCCTTCCCCAAGTCAAAGAATACTTGGACCAAATGTTGACACAGTCAAAAAGTATCCCTCACGTCTGAATCAAGGGCAGCCAGATGATCGATAATTGACCAAACCTTTGAAACTACACTGGGATACGGATAATATTCTCTCTGACTGCTGCACCCAGACCGACCTCTCACTAACCGTCGGCTTCATATGTTTGCAGGTGTAGCTGGTCAGAGAGATTGGGCGATAACAGAAGAAGTCGGGGCTTTTCCTGGTTTTACAACCGAAATTACCATTGCAGTTTTCCATCCAGTTGGATTAGCGCTATCTGCACACTCACATTTGATCATCGCCAGCAAGAACTGCTAGGGAGGCCAGAGACTGATGCTTCTACAGTTGATAGTGAACATCATTAGACCCTGAAGCACAGCTTGGCCAAAGCTTAAACAAATTCCTGCTTGGTGAATGGTAGGTTGTATTCCTCCAGACTATCAGAATGGAAGTCTAGAAAATGAACTGCCTTCCTAAGCTTAATCTCGATGAAACCAGGATCATAAAAGTTATCACTCAAGACCCACACAACTGCAACACGAGACAATCAGTGATATTCGGCATGGAAGATATCACGGCATTCACCACCCTTAACTATGCCACCGGCGCAGACACATTCCTCCCTGAGACTTGGTGCACCTTTTCCACACTTGCTGGAATGGTTTGGAACGTGTCATCAACGAAGCATAAGCCGACCACAGTTGGCTTGGTGGTTTGTAGAATTTATGGCATATTCTGATCGCGAGCTTTTCTCGGGTGGGTGAATAAAATAATGTAAATGCACTTTTGGAATTGCTTGGGAATTGATGCGTTTAATTTGCTGGCTGTGTGCTTTGCGTGCCTTCTGCTTGTTGCTCTGCTTGTTTTGGCTCTGCTTGATTTGTAGCAGGCCACGTTTCCCAGGTTGGCCAAAAAGTCATCCTTTGTGCATGGGATACTGTTTACGTGGAGCTACGTGTGATGGTGACATTTGGCTATGAAGTGTTCTCCAGCCAATTATGAGTTAACTGTGTTGCAGCTGTGGCGTGGGCTCTTCAAAAAGGGGTAGTTTTCGATGGACTTCAAAACATTTTGCTGGATTGATGTTCGCTTATGATAGGTTTTCCCAAACTCTTCGTACAGGCAAGGCTCTGTGGCAGAATTTTTTTGCACCATGGATGTGTTTCTCCAGCTCGCTGGGTTTGTTGACTTTGTTGGCTCCAGGAGGTGCGTTACTTTGTCAATGTTGAGGTTGGCCGTCTTTCTCCATACGGAATTATGGAAGATATATATAACTATAAGTTATGTATATGGTAGCTGTATTGTCATGCAGAGCATGTGGTGCAATTTTCTCGCCCAGTTCTGTTGGTGTTTTACATGTTCGTGATTTGTTACCTTTCGGCACTGAGGAATGTGTGCCCCCTCTTTCATTTCATGCGAGTGTGTGGTAAACGGACTATGGTGGAATCTGCGATCAAATGTTGCAGTGGGCAAGCAAGCACAAGGATATTCTTGTTGTGTGGGTTTGTGTATGGCTAGCCTACTATTGTATTTATGCTGCCTTGAGTAGGAAATGAATGTTATAGCGTTCTGCTATTTCTTTGTATTTTGTGAGTGTGTTTGCTGGGGTGCCCAGAAGTGTATTGGTGTCATGGCGTCCTAAGAAGATATTTTCATTTGCTGGGACCAGATTGGTTGTGTCGTTTGTTGTACTGTGAGCTGCAGTGACATGAAACCCTGAAGGTAGAAATCGGAAAGGAGGCCATTCGAAGAATCTCAATACTCCATCAAAAACGGAAAGGGTTACTTAAATGAATTAGCAATTTTACTCCTGCTGTGTGCAAGTCTTCAAAACAGGTGTGATGTAACCCTTCAGTGATTGCTCATGAAAACCCTTTTAAACAGGGTGATGTTGTAATCCTTCTGTGAAGTTGCGCCCCACACTTAATGACCCAACTGACGTGCTGATTGATCTTACGCTGCCACCATTCTCACTTCAGTATCATCATCCAGAGGTTGTACTTTAAACTACTTGAAATAAATAGACTGAAAATTGCGTGTATTCACTTTACATTTTGGAATATATACAGTTAATACAGAATGCTACAGGATACTGGAGACAGATCTAGATAGGGTCTAACCAGCTCGACACCCACTAGTGGACTGGATATCTCTATCTAAAATTGCTCACTTCTTGAAAAGTGACACAGGGCAGTTTACACCTTAAGTTTCCAAACAGGATACAATTTAGATTTAAAACAAAAAGAAAAATATGTTGCAGACGAATACTGATATTAATGTCATCTTGGCACTATTTTATTCCATGAATTGAAGTTGCTGAAAACAGAAATTATTTGAAGTGAAGTTGCATAAGCCATTTTTCAAAAAGTGTTCTTTAACTACAAGATCTTCCTTGAAATTTTCTGTCCAGTGACAATGATTTTATTACAGCAACTTGGCCTATCTGCAGTACACTGAAACGAAGAAATGTTACCTCACCTCTGCTCAGGGTGGAAAGTTCAGCCTAAGTGTTGACTAGCTTTCAACACTATACGAAATTAGTTCGGAAATAGCCTAGAATCGTTACAAATCCCCAGTATCCAAAAAATCATGAATTTCAGAGGACTCGTTAAATACCAACCGTCCACTAAATTATAAAGTGAATATCAATCAATTTTCTTCTCTTTGGGCATGTAGTGGCTTCAAACCTGTACCCATGAGTCAGAGAACAAAGCTAGTGCTTCACAACATAATATATGAATAACTTATCAAAGTATGAAACCAATACACCATTACTCTTACCTAGCCCAAGATAATTAAGTAAATTGAAACCATATAATTAATTTCCCATTTTAACAGTTTACGTAACCACTATAAATGCCTCCACCATTAATGCTGTACTCTGGTATTGTATTAAATCACACAAATAATGACTCAATCCATCTGCATTTGTGTGGGTGAATACCTTTTTGTAATGCACTTCGGGGTCATAATTTTGCAGACTCAAGCTTCATCTAACCAAACTACCTTTCTTTTTATATGAATTTGCCAATCACTTTAATGGACTGTGATCAGACTCTATTACAAATTTGGAACCAAACATGTAAGGCCTGTATTTTTACCACCTCATAGATAATACATGCATTTTCTTCCTCTATGGCCTAATTGTTAACTTTCTGGACAGATACAAAATAGGATGTTCTTCACCGTTAAACTTGAGATAAAATAACGCCCATCCCTCTATTGCTACAATCTGTCTGGACCAAGAAGGTTTTACTGTAGTCGGGAGCTTTTAAAATGGGCTGACTTGTCAGTGATTCCTTTAAGCGCTGGAAGGCTAGTCCCTAGCATCTGTCCAAACCCCTAATTCTGGATCTGGTTGGCGTAAGGCACCTGTCAAAGCACTTGTGATTTTCCAATAACCCGTTTATGTACTTTCTATAATATCCTATAAGCCTAAGTAGACTACAGACATCAATTTTAAGTTTGTGGCTGTCTAAATTTCCTAACTGCCTCTGCCTCGATATCAGATGGCTTCCTCTTTCCTTGTCCAACAATGTGGCCTAAATACCTTATTTCAGGCATGGCAATCTGTGACTTTGATACTTTGACTGTTAGGTCAGCTTTGTGCATATGCTGGCAAAACGTACACAAAAGTACCAAATGTGACGTCCAGTCTTGAGAGTAAACGGCACAATCATCAATGAATGCTTAACAAAATTCTTCCAGCCCTCTGATTACCTTATCAATAAGCTTTCGGAATGAAAAAGATGCCCCTTTCAAACCCATAGGCATTTTCAGTGATGGCATTTTGCACCTTTGTATGTTTATAGCAGCTAATTGAGAAGTTTTAGGACTCATGCCTATATGCCAAAATACACAAACACAATTGAAAAGTAATGCATATTTAACTTGACTAACTTTTCTACCATTTCTTCTATGTATGGCAAAGGATGTGAATGTGCTTCAGTTATGGAATTTACGATTCCATAATCCGCAACAGCCTTAAGGTCTCTCTTTTCCTGGTTCCTCATGTAAAATCATCCTTCTTCCATATGTACTGTTTGTAGGTGCCGATATTCCAAAATCCACCATATGATCAACCTCTCGTTAGCAACTAACTCATATACCCTAGATGTTAATCTATAAGACCTTGAACAGATCAGATTATCAAATTTTCATAACCATATTATGTTCAACCATTGTATCAGGTTCGTACAGGTTCTTGAAAACCTGGAAATGTCCTGAAAAATAAAAATGAAATTCCAGGCCTGGAGATGTGCCTGAAAAGTCCCTTGAGGCCTGGAAATTCCCATAACGGAAAATCACATTTCTGTTTCCATGTCGGACATCAGTGTAACGTGTATTTAAACATTCTAACAGCAGTGGTAGTGCGTTTCACCAGTGTAGTTTAATGGAACAAACTCTGTCACATCTTGCCACAGTGTTGACAAGATTTCACATTAACAAATTTATCTTTTAATTGTCTCATTTTCTCGTAATTACTAATTTCTGACTCTTGAATTTTCATTGACCTGTCCTTGAAAAATCCTGGAGAAACTCCTGGAATTTTAAGGTTACAGATAAGTATGAACCCCGTGTAGTGAACCCTTAGAACATTAGAAAATAGGCCAGGAAATTCGTTCATTATTTTCGTCCATTATTGTACAACATTTTCATTATTTTTGCTTTTTGTTCTGGTGTTAAGTCGCCTGCTGCTGTAGCTGTTTAACTTACCTCATCTAAAGTTAAAGCTTTTATCCCTCTTTGTCCCTGTGCCATAAATTGCAATCAGTTTCAATATTGTCCTCCGGTAGGTCTATAAGCATGCAAACACTTTCTACTATATCAATATAAAGCTTCAGAATGTTAATGCGGTAGACTGATTGCCCTTCGGTTTCGTGCCCAAATGATTTTGACACTAAGTGGTTAAGTGTCGGGCAGCTTTTCAAAAATTTGTACTGGACCATTCCAATGAACTTGCAGCTTATTAGCTCTCACGGAAACTAATACAAGGATCTTATCACCTGGTTTGAACTCTCTATGACGAGCATCTTGTCATAGTATGTTTTTACCCGTATTGTGCTTTTTTGAAATGCTCCTGCAATAATTCTCTAGTGTTGTGCATCCTATTTAATAATTCTAATACATACTCTACATTTTATTTTCATTCGTGTCTACCCATGACTCTTTAACTAAAACGAGAAGGAACCTAAATGGACGACCATATGTCAGCTTAGCTGGACAAAAGCCTTTGATTCATTATGCACTCACTGGATTACAGACATTGCTGCATCTAAGCATTTGTCCTAAACTTTTTGCCTTTTAAGACATAATGCTCTTAAACGTGTTTAAAGGTTGAATGCCTGCATTCTATTGTGGATGCCAGACCAATGATCTTACGATGTCAATTCTTCACCTCTAACCATGTAGCAGTTAACTGGCTCATGTAAATTATCTATGTACCAAGGTCAGTTTGACGTTCGGCATGGCAGCCTATTGTCAGCTCTAAGTAATGGAACTGCCTCTGGATATTTAGTTGCTGGACACAGCATATTAGAATCGATCTAAATTCAGTCTTAGTAGGCTTTAAAGTCCTGACTAGGTCATAAATCACTAGTTTAAAAAGGCTCTTAAATTAAAGGAACCAATTTTGAGGGAACCCTAACCAGGCCCGGATTTGCACTTTTTTTATGCCCTTGGCCAAAATTCATGACTGCTTCCCTCACCCAATACACATGATATTAAAATTAGTTAATATCTTCCGAAAGCTATCATTATGTTAAATATAATAGCTTTTCTTTAGGATTATTTTTTGGGGGGGGGGGGGGGCGCCGCCATGAAGAATTCGTCAGGCTGGCTAGGGTGAATCTGCTCCACTGCCTGTGATCGCTCGTTCAGCACTCCATAACAGGCCACGCCTGTCATCACTCCAAACATGACAACTCTTCAAATAATATCTAAATAAAACTATACATCTTAAATCATACAAGCATACTGCACATAAACGATGGAGTCATCTGTGAACTTAAAAAAAAAAGACTCCATTTGTCTAATTACACACAAGAGTTGTCTGTGATAGAGACACAAGTTAAAAACGACAACCGCAAACGTTGGTTTAACTGTAACAACTCGTTGTTTATTTTTGTTGCAGGGCCTAATAGAATAAATGTCATGCGCTTATTGTTTCACTTATTTTGAGTAATTAGTGGACCATTATTTAAAAAAAGACTATTTGTTTATATTTTTAGCTTACCCTACATGTCGACATCGGCCGTGACAAACACATGGGCAAGGGTTAAATACAAAGGGTTAACACAGGGTTAAATACGGGGCTGATTTGTTCAATGGATACATTTATTGTGTCACGCCCCTTTCAAATTAGGTCAGTCCTTAACCTTGTCGCTTCCCTGAAAAATATGAAGTATAACGTAGCTTGAGTGTGGCTATCGCTTGACGATAACAATAACTAAGGACCTCAACAACAACTAATGAGCATTCTACAATGTTACTGCTAAGGCTTCCATCAATTTAAAATAACTACCCCAAGATAAATACTTCATGTGCTGCTACCCTGGTAATCCACTGTTTTAAAGTAATTGGGTTTACCATACAGGTTAAACACACTCTCAAAAAGCGTCTTTGACCCAACGCATGCTGACCCTATCTCATTCTCCTCTCTTTCTAAGAGTTTTAATATAGTTTCTAAACCCCGGAGACTGGTTTGTGGAAATGATCTTAGTCTCCTTCCGTAGTGTTTTAATAGGACGTTTAGGTTTCTTACTGGTAGCATGAGCAAGCTACACTAATCGAGATACACTTAGCTTGGGATCAACGGTGACTGAAAAAGCGTCATCTAACCTATGTACTAGTTGACTGTTGGAACTTTGGGAGGGGGTTTATAAAGGAATCCCTTTCGTACTGAGCTGTCCAAATCAAATGGTCATGTCGTTCCAATGCCAAACAATTTTTACAATTCACTCTACCAATCCACTGACCAATACAAACAGGATCAACGGGAGTAATTCGTTCTGGTCAGACACCACAGTTGGAGACTAAGCTCATTTCCTCAATTCAGTCTCCAGAGTTAGAAACGGTATCAAAACTCATACAAAGAGAGGAGGATGAGAAAGGGTCAGCATGCATTGAGCTAACGATGCTTTTTGAGAATGTATTTTACCTGTATGGTAAAACCCAACTACTTAAACACAACGAATTACCGGTGCAGCACCACATGAGGAGTTTATCTTGTGGTATTTACCTTAAATTTGTGCAAGCCTTACTAGTCTTAGTAATAAAAATGGTGAATTCTTGTTAGTAGTTGTTGAGGTCAGTCAATCGATAGTCACACACAGGCTACGTTATATTCATGTTTTTCAGGGGAGCAGCGAGGTTAAAGACCGACTGATTTGGGAGATAAATGTATCCATCGAACAAATCAGCCACATTTTTAACCAATTAGTGTTATTACGTTATTATGGCATCACGGTCTGTAAACGTGGTCTATGGCATCACGGTTTTGTTAAGGGCTACGTTATTTCTAAAAGTGTTGAGGGTATTATTAGTGCTGGGACCGGTGATAAGACAACACAATGTGGACGTGAAGGATGGGTCCATCCTGCAATGTCACAGGAGTTAGACACATCAGGTACTTCACGTTTCACAAAGAACACAGTTCATCACACTTCCCAAAAAGTAGAGTAAGTAAAGAAAGTCTATTCACGTATCGGTAGATAATTACCTCATTAATATGAGAGTTCAGTTGAGTCTAACCGTTACAAACGTAACTCTACTTTAAACGTGTCACCAGTCCGAAGAGAAAAGCAAACAAGCGGCTGCAGTAATTACCTAGTCGTAACTGGTATTCTGTACACTTCCACCACCGAATATGTTGAGGCGCACACCTCTATCGCACACTGCAACATCAATCTCTGTTATATAATTTAAAAGCAGTAACCATCATAATTGCCGGTAGATAATTTGTTAGCTTTTAGGCCTATTTTAGATTTGAGGCGTAATTGTCAGGTTTTGGTCCTCATTTTTACCTGCCGTTTTAAATTCGTAAGTAGCAGCTAACCGAGAATTGGGTTGGACAGCAGGCCTATTCATTTATGCAACACAGTCAAAGTTTTTGGCATTGCTGAACGTACCACATATAGAGATCAGTGGTAGCAAGCAAAGAAACGGAAAAAACATCATAATGTAGTGTTGTTGATGAAGCCAGCAGTGACTCGTAGCAAATTGACGCAACATAGTTTTTGGCCTACTTTTCAGTTTTTGGGCTTATTTATTTTTACCTGCCGTCTTAATTTCGTAAGTAGAGAAGAATTTGGTTTGAGACTAAGCCTTTTCATCCATGCAACATGGTGTCAAGACTATTTTAAATGAAGTAAATGTGTGTCATTAATGAAATTCTTTTGTTTTTATGGTTACATGTTATCCTTAGGGTTTAAATGCGACATTCAAATGCTATTATTTTGTTACGTCGAGAAAGCCTATTAGCTCTAAGGAAACAAAAATGTTTTAATTCGCTGTGTTTTTTAACTAACTTTTGGTCACTGAATCTAATGATGAAAACTGTGTTGTCTCTGTCTGGTACCATTCTGAAGTTGAAAAAAAAAGCAACAAACCGGCGGATAGATGAAAAGACGGACGGATGGACAAAGTCATTGCAATAGTCTTCTCAGCCAGTATGGCTGCACAGAAGACTAAAGGGAACACATACAAGCATGTACGGGTAGAAAGTAAGCCCGATAATACAGAGAAAACAATAACAATCAAAAAGGCAACAATAGGTCCATGCACAGTACAGACCTAGTGTATATTGTTATAGACATATAGGGTGATAGGGGATACAACAAGGTGAAACCGACAACAATGTAAAGAAAGGCAGTTAGGGAACAAATAATAGGTGATGAAGAATGAAGAGGAGTGTGCCCCATACAAACTGGAGCAAATGCACATGGCCACAATAAAGTACCATCCACCAAACTTCCATGGACTACATAGGTGACCCAACATAGAGAAAGAAGGCACTAAAAGACAAAACGACCTAAACATTAACCAAAGTAAAAATTTCTCCCTCAACAACAATAATGTTACGTCACGCCCCCTCAGAAATTGAGTACGTATGTTCTTCCCCTACAAATCAAGCAAACGCATAGTGGTCAGCAGAGGGTGGTTTCAATACCACAGATTTCAAATAGCATGAGAAGGGAAAAATTATTGCAAGGTTATGCAAAATGAGTGCCAATAAATGAAGAAAAAGTGCAGCAAATACATTAGTCGTGTTAAATGTAAGCGCTAATCGTTCTCTCATACAGTTAGTACTAAAATACGTAAATAGTTATAACCAGGTATGGTTTGCAAAGTTAGGTTAGGCGAAATGAAGTAACAAGAAAAACATTTGTTACAAAAAGGCAAAGGGTAATAATTCCGTTATGTAACAATGTGTGGAAGATCAAGATATAACATTTTACAACATGAGGCAAACGAAAGATACACTTTGCATAAAAAAGGAACATTATGAGGGAGGTAAACCCTGTAAACACAGTGATCTCCTGAGGGTAATAGCGAGGAGAAGCTGTTGCTGCTGTCTTTTTTCCTTCTTATTCAAGACTTTGTTCTTACGATTGCATTTAATGGCTCGAGTACTGGCCAGGGTAGGACAGGTAGACTGTGGGGAGACAAGGTTCGTTGAGCGAACAGCATCTACATTCGTTTCTGACATATCAGAATGTGGGATAATATCATCAGCTACACCCATGAGGGGGCTCGATGGTGAAGACTACACAGAGGTGCTCAGGGAAGGGGGTGTTATAAATGGGGTTACGTGTGGGACGGGCAGGTTTGCTGTCATCCGAACTTTCGTACCATACCACCGTGACATTTAACACCCACTTCTTCCTAGTTATCAAAACCCGAGCCACCAACGAAATCCCCACCATTGACCTTTTTCACGAACCATATGTAATAAGCCACCATGATTTTAGCTGTACTGGGGTCTCCCTAAACCCACAGTTGCTAATATTTGAGGCTTTGGATGCCTCGCATACTATGTTGTGCATCCTACCAAGCAAGAGTACAAATATGCCCAAACAGCCTGGCCAGGCGTGTATGTTGGATTTGATTTAAATCAACGGACCCACAAGGTGTCTGACCCCAGTCAACAACGACACGATAAGACAACAACACTAAATCGGGGCGAAGGACGGGTTCTGTCCTTTACCCCGATGCAGTGTTGTTGTGTTATCACCGGACCCAAACAGTCCCCCACCGATCTATTGTACCCTTTTTCTGAATAAACCAAAGTATGAGAGATGTTCATGAACGTTGTCCTTCTATGTGTTTGTAACACATAGGTAGCCACGATCCTGTCACAACACGGCCTCACTCTCGTACCTTGACGTTTTGTAGACCACCACCGTTCGTAGGAGGTCATCTTCCCATAATATTATTATTGTCGCCGGAGGAGAAATTGTGTACTTCGGTTCATGTTTAGGTACCTTTGTCTTTTAGTGCTGTTCTTTGTACGTGTTTGGACACCAGTGGTACTCTGCAGAAGTTTGGTGGACAGTAAGTTTCTTTACATTATTGTCGGTTTTGCCTTGTTATGTCCCCTATCCTCTTATAAGCCTATAACAATATTTTCACTAGGTCTGAGCTGACACACTGACCAGTTGTTGCTTTTGTGATTGTTATAATTTGTCTGTATTATAGGGCTTACCTTCTCCACCGCTACCCATGTGTGCTTGTACGTGTTCCGTTTTTGCTCTTCTCTTCAGGCCGACACAATGTTTGAGTTAGGGTTATGTTTGTGACGATTAGACTCGGCTGGGCAATCATACCAATGAGGTAATTATCCACCGATACTTAAATAGATTTTCTTAGTCTTCTTTTTTAGGAACTATGTTCTTCATGAAATATGAATTCACCAACGTGTCTTACTACCGTGATGTTGCAGGATGGGACCTGTCCTTCGCCCGCACATAGTTTTTTTGGATTTGATTTAAATCAACATGCCCATGGTGTTTGTCCCCATCAACAACATCATAAGACAACAACTGTACACTACACGGGAGTGAAGGACGGGTCCCGTCTTTCACCCCCACGTAGTGTCGTTGTCTTATCACCGGACTCAAAGAGCATCCTACCGATTGATTGTGCCCTTTTTCTGAATAACCCAAAGTATTAGAGAGATGTTCATGGACGTCGTTCTTCTACGTGTTTGCAATACGTGGGTATCCACTATCATGTCACTACAGGCATTACTCCCCTACCTTGACATTTTTGGACCGCCACCATTCGGAGGTCATCCGTCCAGTGCCAGCTCCATTTGTTCCCTTATTTTCTACTGCTGTGTGCAGGCCTACAAGACAGGTGTCATGTTGTATACTTCAAAACATACATTTTCTCCTTTTGTGTGCAGGCATTAAAACAGGTGCCATGTTGTAATCCTTCAGTGAATACTCATCAAAACATACATATTACTCCTGCTGTGTGCAGGTCTTAAAACTGGTACAATGTTGTAACCCTTCAATGAATACTCATAAATACATACATTTTTTCTGCTGTGTATAGTAGTACCTAAAGGCGCAAGCACATTATGACATGTCACTCGAGCTTTTTATTGGATTCCCTATTGGTAGATAGAATTTTGAACAAAAATGTGGAAAAAAATTAGTAGTCAGTGCATGATCTCTGATCCTACAGCTTCTGAATTATGTAAAGTGGGCGTAGCAATTTTTTCTGGTATGTAGAAGGCCACCTGGCGACTACAACGACTTCTTTCTTGAGGTCCGCAAATCAGTGGATCGATCGTAGGAGACTTGTGACGGCGAGAAACTTGGAGAAAAAACTGGGGTCTATTATGGTTTATTCCCAAGAAGATTATTTACAAATGGTCAGTATTTGTTATCAGATCAATTGGCATTGTACAGAGGAACTAGCAGGGACTCGGCATTCTTCCTTGACGTCATTCACACTTACTATCAGAAATTAAATCAGTTAATACTGGTATTCTCTAATCATGAGTTAAGCCCGCATCCCTTGTTCTTGATTATCAGTAGAGATACTCAGGGCTTGACGTTACTACTTTACCCAAGGTAACAAGTAAAACGTTAAGCACTAAAAGCTTGACAAAATTCCGGTTGTTAGCGATTGCAGTAAACACAACCTTCCTCTTCAGTGTTGGGTTGAAGAAAAAAAAAAGAATGACGTCATGGAAAAGTTAAAAGTAAACAAAACGAGTTTGCCAGGAAACAATAGGTAAGCAAGAATTCAACGAGAGACATTCTACAATATAAGGCAGTTTCAACAAAGGAGACAATGTTTAAATCTTAACAATAGCCAATAATCTTAACAACTGTAATTGGTATAAGTAGTGTAAACTAAAAACATTAGTCTTATTACGTGTTAATTCCTGCAGAAATGCAATTAAATGGTAAACAGTCTTGAACGTCTTCCCTGGCAGTGGAGGAGTCTGGGGAGGAATTACCAGGGTAAATTTCTCCACAAAAAACACCATTAAAATAAAGGCTATTCGAGGATTAAAATACTGATTCCAGGGTTCCAAGCTCAATACGGACTAGGTCGTTACAAGGTTTTATATATACATCAGTTTTTTAGACCTCTGAATGCAGGTGTCGCAAAAATGGATCTGCCTTTATTTACATCTTTCACTGAAAATGTTGCTCTTTACTCTTTTTCCCGATGGTGCCCTACCTATTTTGAAAGTTTGTGGGTCCCTATAAGTACCATGGCATATAACTAATAGACTACCTGTGGAACAATTCACCTCAATTTTGTATTATGTTTAAACTAATAATTTTAGAAGTTACTGAAGAATTACCATGGTATAACAAGAATAAATCAATAAACACTGCTGTGGTTGCGTGGATATATAGTTTATCCCGCCATTTGCTTACAGTTTTTTAAGTCCACATGTTCCATGGTCAAGGGTATTTATTTAGCTCAAGCTGCAAGCATTCTTGACCAATATTAGTATTATAATGGATATGGTGGGCAAATGTTCGCAATATTTCCGTCTGTTAGCCTAATTTCGAACAAATACCGGGAAAAAAACGAAAACAAAAACAAAACACATATGCACACTAAAGACAACACTGTCGACCAATATAGATGTCATATCGGAAATAATGCATCACACTGCCAATTTAAAACCACTCTTGGCCCAACATTACCAGCCAATGTACATTACATGGGTAAAAAACTAAATTTTGCCAAGGAAAGTGCAGTGTTGAAAATATAATTTATGATCACCAATGAAAAAACAATATTAGCGCCATGCTAACATCCAACACATAGAAACATAAAACATATGTTTAACGCAGCCAATGTAGTCAACTCGAGGGCATCATTTCACCTTATCAGTGCTTGAAGGCATTACTTAACCAGTTTAAAATAGTAAAATGAGAATACTATTCGACCTGGAATCGCAAAATGAGAATACTATTTGCTTACATTGGGCAAATGTTGACGACATTCACGTCATTGGGCCAATGTTGAACAAATATCAGCAAACAAACGAAAATGTTGTTGGCTAATATTCGTTCAACATTGGTCCAACAGCAATAAATATAACCTGTATAGACCTGGGTGTGGTAAGCAATTCACGAATTAATAAATTAATTTGAATTATATAGACCTTACATTAGAAAGAACACAGAATTTAACAACTAAAAACTACTATTACATTTAGTGGGCAAAAATATAACACTTTACTATCACAGGTATATGTTGGAAATGTAAATTTATGTTTGCTGACACACAACCAGTATTGATGTAATGTTAATAAACATTGCACAAAGTAAGTGGTTAGTTCGGTGTTGTTATTATGTTATTCTTCCAGCTAAACCTGTATGAGTGAACAACAAAATCCCTTTGGGGAAGGCCACTGTTCGTGTAAATAGGAATTTTGTCAAGTCAGCAGATTGTTTTTTCACCATCCATGCAATTATTTCCACACCTCTGGTGATCATCTTTCTCCACAGCAGCCTACTCCAGAATACTATTATTTCTCAGTACATCATGATTTTTATTACCTACTTCCTGCTCGTTAAATTTCCTATTTAGGCCTAATAAAGTGCTTCTAGCTATAAACGTTTCCAGCACACAAAGCTTGAATTGTATTTGACAGTAACACAGAATTTAAACTCTGAACAATACACGCCAGTGAACAGAATTTGCCAAAAGATCAATATTAGGAATAAAATTGTCCTAACTGTTGAACTACTAGTGATCAGTGGTGTAGTAATATGGGCTCAAAATTATCGTTATTAAAATATATGTAGATATAATTTCTAAACTGTTGTTTGTTTTGAAAGTGGAACTTACGTAAAATTGTAATACTCTTTTTCGAAAAATGACTTGCAACTCACTTCTAGAGCAGACCTTTGTTTACTGGAGTTCTTGTGTGTATAATCACTAATATTTAGTGCTACTTGTTTTTTTCTTAGCTTGTTATTATTTCAACAAGTCACTTGAATCCTTTGAAATCTTTTAGAACATTTCAAACCATTGTTGCATAAAGATCGATTAGGTTACTACACTTCTTGTACCAACATTGCTAAATCATTGTGCCACAATGGGACAGCTATTCTAGTTAATATTCACTAGCTATGTTATTGGCTGTATGGGTCTAGCGTACATTCCTACAAATGGTAGTGACTAATTTTGATTTGAACCGAAAACTTTAAATTGCCAAATAAACAACCGACGTCACATTTAACAAAAAGTTATTATTTTTAAATTATCTATTCTGTGGTAAACTTTTTGTAACATTGTGTGACTACATATGCGAGATTTTTCATGTTGAGCACCATTTTGCAGACATACACCTACTTCACCACACAAAACTGCACACACTTCCATCGATTTGTCGCCTGCAAAATTGTTCACCATCAAATATTCTACCTGGTTTGACTTCGGTGGACAACTTAGTATGATTTCACAACTTAGTATGATTTCATGCATTTCATATAATATGGCCACTGTTAAACTGTATGGTGAAAAATGAAAAATTCTTCACATGAAATAATCACAGATATTGTTTTTCCCCTGTGGAACAGACTTTGCATTTGCCGTAGTTTTGCACATTCACAATCAATCATTGTAAGCTTTCTAGTTTTAGTTAACACTACTGAGTGTCTTAAGACGATCTCCTTTAGATCCCTGATAATCATAAAAATGCGTTTCCTGATTGAACAGAAGGCTCACAACAGTTACACATGAAGCACAATTTAATTTCCGGCAATATTTTCTTGCCTTCTTCACAATTAAAAGAGTAAAAAACTGGAACAACCTCAAGTTGCCCAACACCGTACCACCATCTTGGAATCACACAAATGACGCCATAGTGTAACGTCATTCCAAGATGGTGGTACGTTGTTGGGCAACTTGAGGTTGTTCCAGTTTTAGTGTTTTTTTTTACTCTTTTATTAATTGTGAACAAGACTAGAAAATATTGCCGAAAATTAAATATGCTTCATGTGTATAACTGTTGTGGGCCTTATGTTCAAACATGAAACGCATTTTTATGACC
Source organism: Lithobius niger (assembly GCA_023313725.1). Classification (NCBI taxonomy): domain Eukaryota; kingdom Metazoa; phylum Arthropoda; class Chilopoda; order Lithobiomorpha; family Lithobiidae; genus Lithobius; species Lithobius niger. Next base: position 100,347 of record JAHWFP010269525.1, read on the forward strand.
TAAGACTTCGCCTGCAAAATGAATTTTTTGCTCCCTGATAATCAACTCATTCCAGTTAATTTCTGCCGTGGTTAATTAGTATTTATCAAAAAATACAGAGTTTGAACAGTATTGCTTAATGTACTTAGAAATCTTGCCTTTGTTCATTGATGGTGCAAGACTTACAAGCATCAATGGCATACAAAATTTGCAGTTCCAATATCAACAGCTAAAATGACGGTCGTTTTAGGTACACATTTCGATTATTTCAGAGAACATGTTGGGTACGCAATGTTCTGCTACTAAAGCTGAAGGAAGATTTTTGTCAACATCAACTTAGTATCCGATTTTTTCAACAATTTGCAACTTTGAATTTTTTAAACCGATTTCAACCAGTGAAGCCAGTGCTGATGCTAGTGCCTACGGAGCAGGTAGCCATGGTCCTCACACTATATAATCGTTTACGCCAGATGGATAAAACAGCCACAAGAGAAACCGATCTTCTTAGCATAGACCTATTGTCTCCATTAATGGAGAGCCTGATGCGGGCTTTTCTTTGGCCATCCTGGCATCTAATCCACTACCCCCTCAACAATAGTCTAGTGCTGGGTGGACTGTGGTATAGCCTCCAGCAGCCTCATGGTTGTGTCAGATAGACACCTCAAGCTGTCCTTCAAGCCTTTTATAGCAGAGAGAAACATTCTGCAGACAAAATTGTGGACGTCCACGATGACGTTTTCACCGAATCAGAACATACTGTTGTTTCTTCCAATCACACAACACGTTGCATGGAGAGCTCTCGGCTTGGTGACGCCTGATGTTCCTTACATCACGAGCTCTCTTACAGGGATGGTCTTTTGCATCGCTAAGACATTGAATGAGTCTTGCCAATGCCCAGAGAAGAAGAACGCAAGCCTTGTGTTCTTGACATCACGGCTTGCTATCCTCGATGTTCGCATACCCGTGTCTCCAGATAACAAGTGCGTCAAGCCTGAAGGGCAAACAATAACCGCAATCTCCATAATACAATTTAATAACGAACAAACGAAAATTCAAACTGCATCTCAATTTAAAAACCAATGCTTCCATCATCTTCTCTGCGTATTTAAAATTTAGAAACACTTCACATAATTTTTAGTAACACTCTAGTTAATGAGTAATTACAGTCCAAACCTCCAGTAAACTGCCGGACATTTAAACAAGCATTTAAAGTAGCGCTTCAAGAAAGATAACTTTAACTTGCAGGTGAAAACCATAAATACATAAATACAGCAATACTGGAATCCACTCAGAACAAGTACGCATGTTTGTATTAACACCAGGCAATAAAACTGACGTAAAGTTTTAAACTTAAAGAAAAACTACTGACCTAAAACCACTGAAAGGCAGTAGTTAACTTTAAAGTTTATAGTGTAGAAAGCAATATTTAATCCACCAATTTCCGTCGTTCTAGAACGCTACTAGAATGAAACTGCAGACTTTATTTTTAATGTTTACATTATGAAGGTATCTCGAGTGAAGAGATTGCTAGCGTAATGTTTTAAATTTTAAAACCATAATATTCAAGCAGGGTCCTCGATGAACTAAGCATCAAACATTGAAGTAAACGACTGGAATCAGGTGACGAAATTTATATCAATATCAGTAACCAGATACTTGAGAGCGAACATTAATGCCTGGACATGCAGAACCTTGTTCTGTATGTTACTACTCATAAAAACATACATTTTCTCCTGCAGTGTGCAGGCCCTAAACCGGTGCCATGTTATAATCCTTCAGTGAATACGCATCAAAACATACATTTTATTCCCGTTGTGTGCAGGCCTTCAAAACAGATTCAATGTTGTTATCCTTCATGAATACTTATAAATACACACATTTTTTCCTGGTCTACCATAGAACCAAAGGCGCTAGCACATTAGAACATGTTCCCCCATCCTTTTATTGGATGTCCCATTGGTAAATAAAATTTTGAACAAAAACACCATTAAAATAAAGGCAAATAAAGTCTATCCGAGGATTAAAAAAAAATATTCTAAGGTTCCAAGTGCAACATGGACCGGTCGATGCTAGGTTTTTTAGAAATCTATTTTTTTTTTTTTTACCTCTGAATGCAAAAATTGATCCTGCCTTTATTTCTTTATTTACACCTTCTACTGAAAATATTTTGAAAGTCTGTGGATGCCTGTATGGGTAGTACCATGGTATATGACTAATACATCAGCTGTGGAAAACTTCGACTCAATTTTGTATTGTGTTTAACTTAATAATTTCAGAAGTTACTGAAGAAATTACCATGGTATAACAAGAATAAATCAATAAACACTGTTGTGGCTGCATGGATGTATAGCATTTCCTGCGATTTCCAAAACAGTTTTTAACCCTACATGTCCCACGATCAAGGGTTTTTAGTTATCCCAAGCAGCAAATTTTCTCGGTCCAATAATAGTATTATAGTAGATATGGCGGGCAAATGTTCGCATTACTCCCGTCATTAGCTTAATGTTGGACAAATACCGGCAAAAAACAAAAACAAAAATAAAACCTATACACACACTAAAGACAACACTGTCGACCAATATATATCTCATATTGGAAATAATGCTCCTCTTTACCAATGTAAGATTGCTCTTGGCCCAGTATTACCAGCCAATGCACATACATGGGAAAAAATACAAAATTTTGCCAAGGAAAGCACCGTGTTGGAAATATAATTTATGTTCACCAAAAAAAAAATGAATATTAGCACGATCTTAACATCCAAAATACAGAATAAGTTCAACGCAGCCAATGTAGCCAACTAGAGGGCAGCATTTCACCTTATCAGTGTTTTCAGGCATTACGTAACCAGTTAAAAATAGGAAAATGTGAATACTATTCCTCCTGGATTGGCTTATATTGGTCAAATGTTGACGACATTCACGTCAGTGGGCCAACGTTGAACGAATATCAGCAAACAAACGAAAAAATCGTTGGCTGATTTTCGTTCTACATTGACCCAACAGCAAATAAATTTAACCTGTATAGACCAGGGTGTGATAAGCACTTTACATACTTAATTCGACTGAACTATGTAGGCCTCACATTAGAAATAACACAGAATGTATCAACTAAAAACTATTATTACAGTATGTGGGCAAAAATATAACACTTTATCACCATAAGCACATGTTGGAAAAGCAATTTATGTTTGCCGACGTAGAGCCAATATTGATGAAATGTTAGCAATCATTGTAGAAAGTAAGTTCTTAGTTTAGAGTTGTTTTTATTTTATTCTTCCAGCTAGAACTGTCTGAGTGAACAACGACAGTTACCTGGCTAAAGTCTTTTTTGGGGAAGGTCACTGTTTGTGTAAATAGGAAGTTGTTAGTCAGCAGCTTGTTCTTTCACCATCCATGCATTCCACACGTCTGGTCTTCTTCTTTCTTCACAGCAACCTACTCCAGAATAATAATAATAATATTTCTTAGTACGTGTGATTTTTACTACTCATTGTTTTAAAGTAAAATAAATGCAGACATGCAGACATTAATAGTCAGGCCGTTCAGGAGAATGACTTAGTGCCTGTTTTGCCTATAGGATAGGTGCACCTTACATGACCAACGAGTTCAAGCAAGCCTAAACATAGCGGCTCGCTCAGAGTACTGTTGTAGATGCACCTAAGAAAACAACTCCCTCCGTACTTTTCGATTGTAATCTGATGCAAGGCTGTGGAATGCGTAAACACGATACTCGGTAGACAAGGTTTTGTTTTAGACATTCGGCTCGGTATGGCAGTAATAGAATACAAGAGGGCACCTTGCAGGCACCAAATACACAAGACAGGCAACTACTTAAAACTCTCGATGATAACATCAAGCCATTCTCTACCTGGCCCAAGGTTTTAAAGCAGTAGGTAAAGGTAGTAAATGCGGACTACCAATGTAAGTATTAAGTTCTACCTTTTTACAGCAACCACTACTCGGCGCAGTAAAAACTACGCCACTTGTGCATTCATAGTGAGAAAATTCAGTCCTTTATCGTTGCTCGTGAACCCCGAGTTGTGATCTTATCTTTTAAGATCTAGTAAGCATAATCGGACAGTAATACCCTTTCATTGGTGACGCTCATTCACATCCTGAGGAAACTTGAGCCAAGGTAAATGACCCAACCTAACTTAATGTTGAATAACTGCAACGACACGGTAAACAGAAAAAGAAAAGAAAAGGAAAAGCCACAAGCACCACATCTCTCATTGTAGGACAAGTATCGAGCTCGCTTGGTTATCCTTAACTTATGTTAATAGCTGCACTTAAAAAAGGAAAACAACTAAAAAGTTGAAAGTTTATATGAATGCATGCTTCGAAAAATGGAACCAAGTTAACACCCTCCCCATCCCTTCCATTCCTGTGACAAGACAAAACGTACCATGTTCACAGCTATGTAGATGTCAAATGATGTATATGTTATAATGGTATATGATATAATTTTCAAGCAGTATTTTTAATATCCTTTATTCCCTTGGTTCCAGATCCGCTTACTTTCCTACCGCAATCACATGCAACCTGTTGTGTTTTAACACGTTGGAAAAGCTCTTCATAGCTCTCCTTGATTAAAAAAAAAAGTTTTTGACATTGTTACCAATATACTGTACAGGGTGGTCTAAAAGTCTGGTCACACGCAAATAACTGCCGATATAATGGTCATACGTTAATTCTGCAGACATATTTGTATTTGTAAGTTAGATATGGGGAAGCCAATGAAGATATTTTCAATGACCTCGAAAACAGCATTCAAGGTCATCAGCATTCTATTTTCCAAATGGCGCAAGATACAGAACAAAAGTGAATTAGAAAGTTGTACGCCAGTGTCAATCATGATAAACTGCGAAAACAGATTGAAAATGGGATCATAATTGCAATAGTTATGAGCAAAAAAAAATAGCAACAAAGTCTTCCCTGAACGTTTTAACTTCCATGCATGTCAAGCTTCACTGCATGGCAGTTAAAACGTTCAGGGAAGACTTTGTTGTTATTTTGTTTTCCTCATAACTATTGCAATTATGATCCGATTTTCAATCCGTTTTCGCAGTTTATCATGTTTGATGCTCGCGTACAACTTTCTAATTCACTTTTGTGCTGTATCTTGCGCCATTTGGAAAACAGAATGCTGATGACCTTGAGTGCTGTTTTCAAGGTCATTGAAAATATCTTCATTTGCTTCCCCATATCTGACTTACATTACAAATATGTCTTCAGAATTAACGTAGGACCATTCGGCAGTTCTAATAATATAATAATAATAAGATTGTTTAGCCGATTGTAAGAGTTCGGCAAGGAGACGGAAGGGCATGGCTGCTGACACCGTTCCCATTTATTAAAATTAAATTTTATGTTTTGGAAATTTAAAAGCTCAAAGTTGAAACAGGCCAATTTTGCGGTGAGAGGAGACCACTGACAGGTTGAGCAAAGTATTGTTAATCGTACGTCCGTTGCAGGAAACGTGAAAGGTCCACCTGGATAAGGCCCCGACGAAAAGCTGATATACTCTTGGACATGACAAGTTCGTCCGGCAGTGAGTTCCACGGATTCACCACCCGAAGAGCAAAGAAATACTTATTTGCGTGTGACCAGACTTTTAGACCACCCTGTATATATATATTGTTACAAAATTATATAATTGCAGTATTCGTGGTTTGTCTGTTAAATGGTTCGATAGTTACCTTCTTATGCAGTATACACTATGTACAGTCAGAGGCATTTCCAATGTTACATTCGCTGCCCGACGCTTCCTTGCTTGGCCAAGCTTCCCTGCTCGACAGGTTGTTCTATGACAACGAAGTAGGAGGGGACAGCTGCAGTGCGGAGTGTTGAGTGTTGGCATATTATTTACGTTTGTTGTTTCCCGGGCCCAGCGTAAAGTTTTCAACTGAGGTCTCTTTCCCCAGGCCTATAAACTCATTATTGGGGTGATCTTAAAAGACCTTTATAATCTAACGAATTTTTTTTTATACTAGTGATAATATGGACGCTTTCCTTTTTTTTTAACCATCATTGAGTAAGAGCGAGACCCCCCTGCCAGGTGGGGCCCAGGTTAATTTTTCCCTTTTGTCCCCCCCCTCCCCGCCTTACAACCAGTGATGTAGAGATAAACGAAATAATTGTGGAGGTATGCTTAGCAAACGAAAGGACAGAGGGGGAACATTGCTACATGCAGTCAAACCTATTTCTATAGGTCCGATTTTTGTGTTCCCCTGTTGCTTCCCCTCCCACCCATTACTCCCAGTCGTGCAGTGGTAAACCAAATTAGGGTTGGGCTTGGGTTATGTTTAGCAAACGAAAAGTTAGAAGAGGATGGCACAGCTACCAAACAATAATCCGTAAAATAAGTTGTAGATTTTTAACTTCTACATAGTGCGTTGAATTTGAAGCTACGGATGTTCCCTCCCATTCCGCTAGTCAAAAAGTAATAAGCTTACAGGGTGCTTAGTTCAGTTTTACTGAACGTGGTCTCCCCCGAGTAACAGATTTGCTACATGAAGTCAAATCTATTTCCAATGAGAACAAAAGGAGAACAATAATAGTAGATGCTGCGGCGATTCTGAAAACATAAATAAACAAGAATAAACCGCATGAGCCTGCTCCTGTCAACGGTGGCAATGCACCGAGGTGGGGGGGGGGAGTGGCAAGGCAAATATACGATTACGTGATACATGTGCACAGCCAGCCACCAGAGCTGTAGTAAGCCACCAGAGCTGCAGAGCTGTAGTAAGCAGTGATTTCATCCTGCAGGCACGGACAATAGTAGCACTCTGGTACCAATTCTCTTAAGGCAGTAGTATCGCCCGAATAAACTGGCTGGGAGGGGGGAGGAGGGGCAAGGTCTGGCACCATTTCGACTTGGGTGGGCCACTGTATTAGTAGCAATACGATTGCCGTAGACTACCCCCCGTCCAATACTATGCCTAACTACCAACTTTCTTTTAATCAGCCGGGTATTAAAGTTTAATATTCGATCCTGTCAAATTTTCATTTTTATTGATATAAACAACTGTATTAATACAAACAACTTGGATTTGTATTTTTACTTTTAAGTTTTGAGTAACGGTAAGCTGGGTGAGATGCAGTGCCCACCGTTGCCTCCCCCCCCCCAGTAGCATCGCCACCGTGGGAAGGAGCAGGCTAATGCGGTTTTTTCTTATTTATTTATGTTTTCAGAATCTCCGCAGTATCTACTATTATACGAACTACTCACAATTCTCCCTTTGTTCTCAATGGAAATAGATTTGACTTCATGTAGCAAAACTGTTACTCAGGGAACGCAACGGTCAGTAAAACTGAACTAAGCACCCTGTAAGCTTATTACTTTTTGACTAGCGGAATGGGAGATAACATCCATCAGCTTCATGTTCAACGCACCAACGCACAATGTAGAAGTTAAAAATAAAAATATTTTGGGGATTATTGTTTGGTAGTTGTGCAATCCTCTTCTAACTTTTTGCTAACCATAGCCCAAGTCCAACACTAATTTGATTTACCTCTGCACGACTGGGAGTAATGGGTGGTGGGGGGGGGGGGGGACAAAGGGGGCGCACAGAAATCGGTCCTAATGAAATAGGTTTGACTGCATGTAGCAAAACTGTTACTCAGGAAAACCAACAATCAGTAAAATGGAACCAAAGAGCACCTGTAAGAAACCCCTGTAAGCCTACTTTCCAACTTTAATTCCTATAAGGCAAACGTGGGCAAGCAGGGTAGGAGATAAAATCCATCACCTTCATGCTCAACACTTTATGAAGGAGTTACAAATCTAAAAATATCTTACAGATTGTTGGAAGCTTCCCCTTTAACCCGTTTGCTAGCCATACCTCCAACATTAATTCGTTTATCTCTCTCTACACCACTGGTTGTAAGGCAGCAGTGGCCGGTAAGGGGGGGGGGGGGGGTAAAGGGGAAAATTAACCCGGACTCCACCTAGGAGGGGTTCTTGCTCCTACTGAGTGATGGTGAAAAAAGAGGAAAGCCTCCATATTATCACTAGTAAAAAAAAATCTTTAGAATATAAAGGTCTTTTCAGGGCACCCCAATAATGAGTTTATGGGCCTGGGGAAAGTGACCTCAGTTTAAAACTTTGCGCTGGGCCCGGGGAACAACAAACGTAAATAATATGCTAACACTCAACACTACGCACTCCCCTCCTACTTTGTTGACATCGCACAACCTGTCGAGAAGGGAAGCTTGGCCAAGCAGAGAAGCATCGGGCAGCGAATGTAACATTGGAAATGCCTCTGACTGTACATTTCCTGTAGGATGTAATATCCTAACAGTATGTGGATATTAAATCCTGAAATTTACCTACCATCGAAGTCAAGTAGGGAGTTCCACAGGGAGCTCAGTCTGTGGACTACTGTTTTGTGTTTTGTTATTCATTTAATCACGTACCTACTGAAAATGACGTTATTTACTGATGATACCACATTGTCCCTTGCTGGTACAAATTTGCCATACCTTTTACAGATTTTCAGTGTTGAACTCCAGATACTTTTAACTTGGCTTTACTTTAGTAGGTTACGATACATCTTAATCTACAAAATACTAATTTTATAATATTCCATACAAGAAAAAAAAATTAAAAAAAAAATGCATATACCGTAAATCGTGTATTATAACAAAGTTATAATTCGAATGTTACTTCTCTTCTGTCCAGGGAGGGTGATTAGGCCGAACTCTATCTCGGAAAATTCAGCGTTTAGGGACCATTCTGGTGTACATATGATCTGGGTTCGGTCTAGCGTTAAAGCGATGCGTCTATTTTCGTTGGTTCTCGAATTCAGTTTATTAGTTTACTAGTTGATTTAGTTTGCTTTATGTATGAGGCTTTTAATTAATTTTGGTGCAGATAAACCACAATTTAAGGGGATGAAACATTCATTTTCTTGAATGTATAAAGCTTTTAGTCAATTTCTAGCAGAAATATTACGAATTAAATGCTTCAAGATTGTGCTTTAAATGCTTTTAAAAAATTGTGAAATAACCTAGTTACAACCCCCCCCCCTTCCCTAGGTAATTTCATGATTCTGACCTTGAAGCATTTTAGGGGGGTGGGCCGTAGCTTTGCCAGGGCTGTTGATAGGCGATTTACGGTAAAACGAATCACTATTAATGGTACTGATTTTTCTGAAATGAACTCCACTAAACTGATAGATTTACGTATTGGCAGACATCTAAACTGGTAGGAATGTGTTGGTGCCATATCTCACAGGGCTCTGGCATCATTCACAAGCCTATGAGTAATATACATATTACTCATGTGGTCAAGTGTGACCATAATTTTTCACAGCTGGAGGACTAAAGGAGCAACCCTATTGAGGCTCCTGTAAGTATTAAGTCGCACTGAGCCAGGTACATCCAAGTGACCAAGGACTACACTGTGTTTGTGTCATCAAATGTATTCATTTGAACGCTTATATATTTATTTTTTAGAACTGAGGCCAGTTACTCCGTATTGATCGCTCCGCCATTGGTCAAGAAGAGTGGTTGATTACAGTACTTTTTAAAGCTTTAAGAAAACCTGAAATCAAAAACACAAAACCGTCGACAGCCTTACTTCATAAAAATTATGTCTGCAGATTGCTGACTATGTTGTTGGAGATTGTTCACAACCTCTTTGAACCAGCTGTTGTAAAAGCAGTTGACATTTATAGAAAATCTGTTCAGAAAATATTGTGTCTTCATTTAGTGGGTGAAAAAATGTACGTAACCTAAAATAAAATAAAGAAAAAAGGAAGCAAAAGTACCTACGTCGATATTAGAAACAGGTATTGCAATAAAAGTATTTTTTTCAGTCTCAAGGCAAAGAGGGGGAAAACTAATAAAGAATAATTTTCATGTACGTAACGTATGCTTAATCGCTGTTCACAAGCAAAACTTGGCATAATTATGAATCAGGTGCAAGCAGTCTGATGTATTATTAGCACGGTTCACTATATCTTAACGTAAATGTTGATGCAAATAATGGTAAATGGAACAAACTGTTCAGAATACACTTTGGGATTAACAGTAATGTGCCAAATGCTGTAACCAATATTGTGTGAATGAACTGTAATCATAGAAAAATCCACAGGCTTTCAATGATTATATTCTGTCTAAACTATGAAGAAAGGGGGTATGAAATAATACGTAGCCTAGATGTACTAGATGTAGTCTTCTAGAGATGCATCAATACCATCCAACATTAGTCTAAACTGCTCTTTCCAGGCCCAACATCGCTAAATTCTCTGCAGCGGGTACATCATCCATCCTCTATATTGTTCATTCTTCCTGTATCGCAACCAAATTTTACATTTTGTTTTAATATTTATTCAGTATTTTGAAATAGTATGGCACATAAACTTGCAAATTTGTTTTATATGTGCAAAATGTAGAAAAAAAGATTAAACCACACAATGCTTGTTTTATTGAAAACTTTTTTTTTTATTTATTTTGAAATTCATTTGTCGTTTGAACAAAATATGTAATGAAAACCGAGACTCCTGTGCGTGATCATTAACGGAGTTGTGTGTCCATTGACGAACAAATGGAATCATGTAGGGGGTTAAGGGGAGGGATTGTTATTTAAGAATAACGACGACCTAGAACAGCTACAGCAAAGGGAAAGAGGGAGGCGAATTATTAGTAATTTCAGTGAATTAAAACGAAGGGTAATAACAACTATAATTATAAACGACAGAAATGGGTTCCATGTGTACAATAGTTCGAACTACTTCAAGTGTACATTCTGCTCGTTAAATTTCCTATTTAGGCCTAATGAAGTGCCTCAAGCTATACACGTTTCCAGCACACAAAGCCTGAATTGTATTTGACAGCGACACAGAATTTAAACCCTCAACATTATATGCCAATGAACAGAATTTGCCAAAATAATAAATATTAATAATAAATATAATAAACATTATTTAATATTTATTATATATTATAAATATAATAAGTCAGTATTAGGAATAAAATTGACCTAACTGTTCAACTACTAGTGATCGGTGGTGTAGCAAGATGGGCACAAATTACTGATATTAAATTATATTAGTTAAAACTTCTAAACTGTTGTTTGTTTTGAAAGCAAAACTTGTGAAAAAATGTAATATTCGTTTTTGAAAAATAACTTCAGACTCACTTCTAGAGCAGACCTTTGTTTACTGGAGTTCTTGTGTATATAATCACTAATATTTAGTGCTACTTGTTTTTTTCTTAGCTTGTTATTATTTTAACAAGTCACTTGAATCCTTTGAAATCTTTTAGAACATTTCAAACCATTGTTGCATAAAGATCGATTAGGTTACTACATTTCTTGTGCCTACATTGCTACATCACTGTGCAGCTTTTCTAGTTAATATTCACTTGTTATGTTATTGGCTGTGAGGGTCTAGGGTACATTCCTGGTAGTGACTAATTTTGATTTCAACCCAAAAGTTTAAATTGCCAAATAAACAACCGACGTCACATTTAACAAAAAGCTATTATTTTTAAATTACCTATTCTGTGGTAAACTTTTGTAACATTGTGTGACTATTTCTATGAGATTTTTCATGTTGAGTACTATGTTAATCTGTGTCGCAAACATATACCTACTGCACCACACAAAACTGCACGCACTTCCATCGATTTGTAGCCTGCAAAATTGTTCACCATCAAATATTCAATGGGTTGGCTATTATTAACAATAGAAGAATCTTCCTGGTTTGACTTATTTGAAACACTACAGCTGATTTCATGCACTTCATATAATATGACTACTGTTAGAGTGTATGGAGAAAAATGCAAAATTCTACACATGAAATAATCACGGATATTGTTTTTTTTTGGGGGGGGGGACAGATTTGGCATCTGCCATAGATCTTACACATTCACAAGCAAGCAATCTAAGTGGGTTTGTACGTGTTGTTGGCAGAATGAATTTACACTTGCTTCTTTACTGTATAAAATGACTTTACTAGTAAATTTAAATACTGTACGTTTGACGTTTATCCCATGAGATCAACATACTGATAGTCATGCGCATAGGTAGGATAAATCCTATCATATTTAACAGCATTCCTCAATTTGGGCCTGAATATGCCTACTTCATTCACTCCCGACAAAAATTTGATCTGATTCAATTCGTAATAAACATTTCTTAAAAAATTTGTATTTTCCTATATGTCCAGGTATAAGTTCTAGCTGGCTACTATTCGAATGAACGCTTTTATTACGTATTTAAAAATAAATAAGCTTAGTTTCTTACTGAGGATTTGTTGATGAACACTTTTGCAATCAACCACACATTGGTACCTTAACATCCATTACCACTAGCAGCTTTTAAGCAAAATTGGCACATTACCAGACATGAAAGCCAATTTCTGCAATAGCACTTGCAGTTATGGTATTAATGCTAACCAGACCTGAATTTTCTAACTTGTGAAATCTCCGAAGGATTCAATTAGTGAGCATCATACAAACAGTTAACGAACTGTTCAATCCCTATTACCTAGGTCATCATAATTTAGGGAATGTAAGAGTGTGCTAAGTGTAAGATTATTTAAATGTATCATTTTTTAGAAAAAAATTGATCAATAAACTGGAAAATTCCTAGGATAATAGGCTTACCCCAAATTTAGTTTGGACAATTTGGTTCAAGCAAATCAACAGTAGCTGGATTACCTTCATCAGCTGCGCATGTTTTTGATAACAGTGGATGCCTTATCTGTGTTAAGTTTTAACATACTTATATAAAACTCACACTACTTTGTGGACTAATTTGCAGAATCGTTATTTAGTTCAATTAATGGAAGAAACTTAGAAAACTAGACACTCCTCACAATAGTCACCAGAGATGCCATATTCAAGTAAATTCTGATGGCACAGGAAGCAAGTTGGCAATATCACCCACGTCATATATATTTATGAGATACGTTCATCTACAAGATCACAACGCCTGTGGGGAAATACTTAGGAGGAAATCTTTCTTGTAAGGAAAGATTTCGAGGAAAAACTGTCTTCACAAACACAAAACCAATAATAAAGTCAGGAATGCATGTCCAACATCTTCAGAATGGTCTTCAGTGACACGGCAAGGTTATTACTAAAAACCAGTGCTTAGTCCCAAACCAAACACCTTGTTCGATTGCAGTTCTTGTGATTTGGGTAATGCGGTGGCATCATGAGCACAATGCAATACACTTCAGTCCCATAACATCAAATTCATGGCACAATGTATTGTAGCACGTCTCTTGGGATAGAGACCAGTTGTTTATTAGGAGTTCAGTAAACTGGATAGTGAATTGTGAGGCATCGTCATCTTTTAATCCGATAGGATGCTCAATATCCTTGTATCTATTCACCTTAACAATAAGAATGAGGAATCGTCTTGCTCCTCTTTATCTGAGTGAATCCTTCAAAATGACAACAAAATTGAATTCTTTGACAGCTTTCAGTTATCATTTCAATTTATTGTCTTCAGTCTTTTTAAGTTTTAGTCGACACCATAAAGAAACTCACTAATATGAATATATCAGTGAAGATGATTGGGAGGTGAATTATAAGGTACCAATTATAAGGTACCAATTATAAGGTGAATTATAAGGTACCAAACTTACTGAAGTACTGAACTTTTAAGTATTAGGTAACAACTTAAAGAGAATCCAAGATGCTAATTACTTAAAAAGTGGAAACTGAACTCAAAACTAAGACATGATTCAAGCACCAATGACTTCCACCAGCAACTGCGATGGCAGACATGTTTCCTGTCTCATCTATGAATATTCTGTTCGACAGCCATTGCAGTCTTTCTTTGCAGTCAGTTCCTTCATCCTGTAAAACACACGTCAGCATAATTATGTAGTCACAAAATAATAACGGAATAACAAGAAAACTTACTGTAAGCTTTGTCAAAGTCACCAAGTTAAATGAACAGCATAAGTTTAAAGAAGTGTTTCATAACTGGTTAAGTTGGGTAACATTAAATAATTCAAATGTTGTTATGATGAATAAACAACATTTCCTTTTTAAAAACGGAACAAACCAGGACCACCCCTGTTATGTACCCAATGCTTCTGAAAAGGATTATTTTAAAATTTATAATGTCTGGAATTTAAGAAAATCAAAGCCAGCCCACAAGTCACAAACGTGTGGTTGTTGTCAAAAAACTATTGACTTTATACATGGAAATAGTTGAATATGTCAACAAACCAACTACCGAATGGCCAGCCAACCCTACACCACCCTAACGCCTAACATTAAAAGCAGTCCACCAGGAAAAAATACGTGCAAAAAATAACTATTTGCAAAACGTTCAGCATCTTAATTTTTTGTATATTGCATTATTATGTATTCAATTTCATAAGTATTCAATTTTCTATGAATATGAAGAGATTGCAGTTTTGTAGTTCTGATGGGCATTTGTTTATTTATTACCCTTTATATTCTAAATACCATGATGTAAAAAAAAAAAAAAACAATTAAATTTATACTCGTATTGATGAATTAATACATGTTTTTAATGTAACAATCCAGTATGATTAGATTAATAAAAAAAAACATTCACAACGTATAAAATTCTTCATTATGACAGCATAGGATAAAGGTAATTCAGAGACGATTACAATTTATAATTTCATTTTTGCAAGAACAGGGCAGTCCATGTCGAGCAAACATGACATTATAAATGATTAATTGATTTCGACTCAACCTTTGTCCAATTAAATGCAAAAGGTGGCTGGCATCATGCTAACAAATCAACTTACTGAAGTTTTTTTTAATTTTATTTTTCAATTTTATTTGTCAATTATATTGAAATTAAGAATTTTTACATACCTATGAATTTATTCTTGAAGAAACTTCCTGTCTAGAAACGTAAGAGCTATGGAAATACGTCTTTTTTTTCTGTCCTTGTTTATCCCTTTTTTTAATTTTGTTTTTTAAATGAATCGTGGTTTAATCTTGGTAATTAGGTATTGCCATGCTGGTATCTAAGTACAATAGGTATAAATAGACTTGGGTCAGGGTTATCATGGTTCAAGTAGTGTATGTTCTTTTTGCAAGCCATGATAACCATGGTATAACTAACCCAAAGTAATTTCAACCATGGTTCATCATCACTCCAACCTTGGATGAAAGCACCATTACATAAAATAACATTACGCAGCGTAATATTACTATGGTATTACCAACGCTCAAACACTTTAAAATCATAACAATGCAAGTATTAATATAATCCACCATGGTTTCTTAACTTTGAATAATCCATGATAAGTAACCATAATTAAAACATGGATACATCTACATAAAACCATTATTAATTCATGGTTATTGTCTACACATAAACTGTAGTTGCTGTCTGTTAATACTGTTATTTAACGTAATTATAAATAGGGTTTGCCTATGGAGTAAAAACACCCAACCTCAGTATCCATGGTTTCTACACTATGATTAAATCATGGTTAATTACCATAATTACAGGAGTATTTTACAGTCATAAAACCAAGATTAAATAAGGCAACAACACATGAAACCATAATATAGTCTGGTTGATCTACCAACATAAAATCGTCATTATGCCATAGTTAATAACATGGTTAATCATCAGGCAAAATATTCCAACCATGGTGTCCATGGTTTCTGTACCTTGATTTCCTCATGATTAACTAATATTATTATACTGCTGTTTTACCTTTATAAAACAAAACAAAATATGTGCATCTATGTACCTATGCATCTATGAAACCACGAGACATTCTTGGTTGGACTGCTTACATAATTATAATCGCCGTTAACACATTATTGATAACATGGATTGATCAAAAGATAAAAACAGCCTAACCTTGGTAGCCTCGGTTTCTGCACCTGGATCAAATCATAGTTAACTGCCATAATTATGCAAGTGTTTCAATGTTTTAAAACCAAGAAGAAAAGAGGTGAAGAAATAGGAATCCTTGGTTGGTCTACCTACATAAAACTTCAACTATCCCACTAATGCTGTCGTGGTTATAAAATTAAGCCATGGAGAAAAACAACCCAACCTAGGTATCCTTGCTTTGTGCACCTTGATTTATCATTAACTGCCATGATTCTACGAGTGTTTAACCATTATAAAATCAAGATTAAATGAGATACCAAAATATGAAACAGTGATACATTCTGGATTGGTCTACCTTCAAAAAACTGGTACTATCCCAACTGTACATAACATGCTTTAACCAAAATATAAATACAATTAAACCATGGAGTAAAACAACCCAACCCTGAAATCCTTAGTTTCTGCACCTTGATTAAATCATGGTTACACCACAAGCAAGCAATTCACTGTGTACAACCAAAAATAAAAACGAAGTGAAAAAATATGCATTCTTTGTTGGTCTACCTGCATAAAAATGCAGTTTTCCCACTAACGATATCATAGTTTGACAAAAATATAAATACAATCAAACCATGAAGCAAAACAACTCAACCTTGGTATCCTTGGTTGCTGCACCTTGATTAAATCATGAATCATTAAATCATTATGCACGTTTTTCAATGTTTTAAAACCAAGAAAAAACATGAGGTGAAAAAATATGCATCTATCCTGGATTGGTCTACATTCATAAAACTTGTTATTATCCAACATGCTTCAACCAAAATATAAATACCATTAAACCACGGCGCTAAACAATCCAATCGTGGTATCCTTGGGTTCTGCACCTTGATTAAATCTTGGGAGATTACCATAATTATGCAATCATTTCATTGTTTTAAAACCAAGAATAAAAATAAGGTAAGAAATATGCATCGTTGGTTGGTCTACTTACATGAAACTGCAACTATCCCACTAATGATATCATGGTTATAAAATTAAGCCACGCAGCAAAACAACCCAACCTCAGTATCCTTGGTTTATGCACCCTGATTTTATCGTTGTTAACTGCCATGATTATATAAGTGTTTTACCATTATAAAACCAAGATTAAATGAGATACCAAAATATGAAACAGTGATACATCTGGGATTAGTCTACCTTCATAAAACTACAATTATCCCACTCTTCATAACACGCTTTGACCAATTAAGCCATGGTACAAAACAACCCAACCCTGGGATCCTTGATTTCTGCACCTTGATTAAATCATGTTGATACCGTATGCAAGCATTTCACTGACATAAAACTCAGAATAAAAACGAGGTGAAAAAATATGCATCCTTGGTTGGTCTACCTACATAAAACTGCAGTTATCCCATTCATGATATCATGGTTTGACAAAAATATAAATACAATTAAACCACGAAACAAGACACCTCAACCTTGTAGCCTTGGTTTCTGCCCCTTCATTAAATCATGAATCATTAAATCATTATGCACGTGTTTCACTGTTTTAAAACCAAGAATAAAAATGAGGTGAAGAAATATGAATCCTGGATTGGTATACCTTCCTAAAACTGCTATTATCCATCAGTTATAACATGCTTTAACCAAAATATAAATACCATTAAACCATAAGCAGAACGACTAACCCTGGTATACTTGGGTTCTACACCTTGACTAAATCTTGGTTAACTACCATAAATATGTAATCATTTCACTGTTTTAAAACCAAGAATGAAAATAAGATGAAGAAATATGCAGCTTTGGTTTAGATGGTTTGGTGAAGAAATTGCAGTTTTCCCACTAATAAAATCATGGTTAGACAAAAATATAAACACAGTTTAACCATAAAAGCAACCAACCATCATAGTCATGGTTTCTGTACCTTCATTAAATCATGTTTTTGCCATAATAGTGCATGTGTTTTTATAAGTGCCATTATAAAACCAAATTGTATGAGGTGAGGAATTATGAAACCATGGTACGTCCTTGGTTGATCTACTATATAATAAAACCTCCATCAGACAACTGTTAATAACAAGGTTAAACAAAGATTTAAATATATTTTTAACATGGAGCCAAATATCCCACCTTGGTAAACGTGATTTCTACACCTTGATTTAATCAGAGATTGACCAACAAACTAGATTTAAATTTTTTTAACAAGTTGATAAACAAAACTATGAAGTCAATGAATGACATGGGCTGTTGCACAGGAATTAATTGAAATAAATCTCTTACTGACTGTAAGAATTAATGTTTTACAGCCTGCAATATGTTTTAGATGTTGAGAACTAGACACGAATACTTAGATGTCAAAAACTTCTCTTGGTAGCTGTACCATGGTTTAACGTAAGTTAAACTACACACTCCCTTAGAATCGTTATGGTTTAAAACAGGTCAAACCATTATCTGTAGATGATCTGCCATGCTTAAAGAGAGGTTTATTTATCCTTATACCATAGTTTATCATACATATATAGCATCTGCTCATTACAAAAGCCATTATGGCACTTTTAAAATTATGTACAGAAATTACTTACTTATAAAAAAGCTCTCACTGTTTATAACAATTAAGGCCAATTAATTTTTTTTTAAAGATAAGTCAGAAAGTAAGGGCTTAACTTTGCAACAACACTTAAAATATAAATCTAAAACCCATAACTTTTAACACTTAATCGTTGGTTGTGTATGTAAGGCTGATTCACCAATGCCAAGCTTGTCAGGCAGCAAGACTGGGAAGCACGGCAAAGAAAAATGTTGCATGCCCAAATAGACGTATTCAGATAGTGATACATACAATGCATTTGTATGTAGTTTGTATACAGAATATAAACAGATAAAAATAATATACTTCCAATAGTGACTATAATGACAAGAAAATTTCCTTTTTATTGCGATTTTGCCATACTATGCTTTAACATAGGTTATATCATAATACACTAGGCATTTACTAGGTTGCTTACTGCAGGTTTAGCATACTTTAGTGTAGGTTTAATCTGATCATACCTTAATTTTACTTAAGGCTCTACTGTACTTTATCATACATGAAAATTTAAAATCACTGTATTTTAACAAATGTCAAACCATACTTTAACACAAGTTTTATGGATTATTGTTCCATGGTTTGATCGAAGGTTTTAAGCATGCTTTAACAGAGGTTTGACCTGAGCCACACTCTTGCTTTATTATAATGTTGACTGCACTATACTTTAACGTAGGTAATTTCTGGTTACACTTCATGGTTCGAAAATGTTATAAGTTAAACCATAGTACAACTGTGCAACTTTACCATATGTTAAATCATGGTTGAACCATGGTTATTCGACCATGGTAACCATAGTTTGTCACCATGGTAGCCATGGTTTTGAAACCAGGATTAAACTATGATTCATTTTTGCTGGGGCTCATTTAACTCGCCTCTCATTTATCTCATTTATGTCAAATCTTGTTTATTTCTATACGTCAAGTCTCGTTGGTCTCCTTTATCTCCAATCTCATTTATCTCCTTTTCTCAAATCTCGTTTATTGATTTTATCGCAAATTTCTGTTATCTCATTTATCTCAGAACTCTTTTTTAAATTTATCTCAAATATCAACGAAAAATACCAAATATTATTATTGCAAAATGCTTAAGCATTTAAAATAAGGATGTAAGCCTTTAATCAGTGCAACGCTAATAAATGTAAAAGAAAGAAAGCTCTAGCTTGTTTTTAGGAGTGATGGAGTTTCTTTTACACGTATTAGAGCTACTCTGATGGCTTAATGTCTTTTTCTTTTATCTGTTCCTTTAAAACATTACTTATTTAAAACTAATATTTTATACAGCCATATTTTTTATACTTAACCGCATTTTAATACTAGTTATATCTACACTTTAAAATCAGCGCATTTAGACAGTTAACTTCTATACTTGGCGACAAGCTAACTTTGAAGTGGCCTTAAATATTTTTCTCACTATTCATATGCATGAGCACTAAAAGACTTGCATCTTAACGTTGATTTAATGATACGTTGTGAATGTTTAGGCAAAATTTACTCAAAAGACATTCCCAATATCGAGTTTTATCCATGGTTGGCCTCTTCTATCAGCTTTAAAGTTGTCCTGTCGCAAAGTACGCAAAACACTCAAAATCAAAACAATGTTCAGGATTATTTTCCCAACACTGCAATACTGTGAATTCCGTATTAGGTTGCTTTAATCTGACACACGCTGATAAAGCCTAAACTGATTTAGATGAATTATGTAAAAATGCACTCCCTGCATATAACATTTCAAATAAAATCCGAACTTACCCTAAATTCGAGTTCTTGCCAACGGCTTCATTCACCATGGTGATTTCTTGCATCATGGTATCAAGGCCTTGTTTCAAACCAGAATTAAATCTGCACTTGCTTCATATTTCATGATGAAACAAAGCTCCTACCAATATGAGCAATAATGTAACGCAGTTTGTAGCTTTGCCTTAAATAATTTTACGATCCAGGGAATATTAGTAACTTTATCAAATCTTCCTTCGTTCTGTTAAGTCATCTTCCACACTATATCCATTAAGCTCTTCCACGTCATCTCCAACAGCCTCTCTCTCTTCTATACTTGAAACTTCCAAACTGGGTACGGCAAGCCTGATTCCTTAGGTATTGCTGCAGTGTGTTTTTTTTTTAATTAATGCTAGTGTTGTTACTAATATTTTTCATTCCATCTGTATAAGAAGACCTATGGCTGTCACATTCTGAAACTCGGGAGTCCTGCTCTCACAAAACACTTCTTTTAGACTCATAAAATGTTTAATGATTATCCATCATACGCATCTTTCAGGCAAGCTACACTCGACATAGTCACTCTAACCCACTGTTCACTGTGGCTAAGGTTCTAAATCCAAACCTAGACCCACTTACACTGGCAGTCTCCGATTGCAGTGCACTGGAAGCTTTCACTTGCAGGGAGTTCTGCACATCTGAACTGCAATTAGTTTGAAGATTATATTTACTTTATGCACAGTGTAACTAACTGTACTATTATCATTGATTAGATTTTCACTCCCACAGGACTTATATTTGCTGTACATTTGCTTATTTATGAGCTCGAGTTACATATTCTTATAGCTTTTCTAATTTACCCTGTCCAGGCCTCAAAGCTGAATCCACCAGCACTAACTACTGCCTCCGATCATTGTAGTTTCCATCGGATTTGACAATGCTTCTTCTAATGTCTGCTTCTTTGTCTTATTCGTAAAGATCTCTAAATGCTTCTCACAACCACATATCCACATCATCCTCCCTTTGATTTGTTGATTCGTTGACTTTTGTTGAGTCATTGATTCGTTAAATACAAACTGTACGTTTTATGGAAACTGTTTGCTGTCGTAAAATTCTGTGGCAGACTAAAATGTTGCATTTTAGTAGTATTTGTATTGCCGGTTTTGTGACAGTTGTCATTCCTTGTTTCAATTTTGGGCCATTTTCACCCTTACGGCGTGAGATGGGAAGCCTCCATTAGCACGAGTATACCCTCTGTGGAATGAGAGCAAAACGTGACGAGATTTCTTGTAGCTTCCTCAGCTAAACGAGTTATTAGTTCAGCTGAAAAGAGGGATAAAAAAAAAAAGTTTAGTGAAGTTTTACAGTGAAAATCATGTACAATCTCGTTTAATACTCATGTTGTTATTACAACGTAAAAATTACTAATATTTACATACACGGTACTACCGCAGAGGCTATTCCAGTAATTTACACAAAATAAACACAAAAATGAACAGACTAAGGCCACCTAAAAAAGAAAGTTGGTTCTTGGGCCTTTTTCTCATGAACTCAGTGTGGGTGGGCGGAATTTTATTTTTTATTTTTTTATTTGTCTGCCTTATTTTTCAGTACATTTTGGGGAATTATTTTTTTATTTTGGGGAAAAAAGAACACTGTCTCGTAATTCTGCTTACCCCGTGTCCACAAAATTATTTAACAACAAGAATGGTAATTTTATATTTTCATTTCTTAATAAGGACCACTTTTGATCTGTGTTTGTTGTTTTTGCCGCGTCGTTTCTGTTTATTTTCTGTTAAAAATAGGAATTGTTGGGCATCAGTCACCATAGGTGTTTGAAAGTAAGACGAGGATAAACTCGACACGGAATGTGTAGGTAGCCTACCAAAAAAGAGGGCAGATGCAATATGGTCGAGGACAGACGCCACCAGTAGCGAAAGGACCCCCCTCCGCCTCCTCCTGCTACCACCAAATTGCTTTTTGATACGTCCCCACCCCCTGTGACACGTTGGGGAGAGGTTCCTCCTGCTACCTGTTCCTGCACTTTTGCTTCCTAGGTGTGCCTCTTGCTACTTGAAATCTCCCCTTAACAGTTTATGATGTCACAGTTTACAGGAGTGACGTCACGGTTTACTGGAGCAACCAGACGTGAAGTCACAGTTTACCGGGGTGCCCGAAAGGGACATTTTAGAGTGGTTTACCGAAGCAAATTGAAGTGACATTGCAGTTTATTGGAGTGATATCAAGGTGTACTTGAGTGCCCAAAAATGCCGTTCTCGAGTGATGTCACAGTTTACCGAATTGACTGGAAGTGGTATCAGGGTTTACCATAGTGATATCAAGGTGACATCAATGTATACCCACATGACGTCAAGGTTTACTGTTGTGACCGGAAGTCACGTCACAGTTTACCGTAGTGACGTCACAGTTTACCGTAGTGACATTACAGTTTACCGTAGCGGCATCACAATTTATTGGTGCGATGTCAAGATTTATTGGAGCGACCACTTGAATTTTTTGGTCTAGATTTACGTGGATTTAGTGGGGTTTCTGATAAATGTTGTGTATTTTTTACTATTGCTATATTTGCGCCGATAGTTTGGATGTTCCACTTGAAATTTCGGTCCAGGTTTACTTGCATTTAGCGGAATTTGTGCTAAGTTTTGCAGGTTTTATCCTAGCCATATATCTGCGTTTAGGGTTTGGTTGGTGCCTCTTGAATTTTTCTTCCAGGTTTACCTGCACTTAAAGGAGTTTGTGATAAGTATTGCGTATTGTTTACTGTCCTTACATTTGAGTTAAGATTTATTGGATGTATCACTTGAATTTTCGGTGCAGATTTATTTGCATTAAAAAGGCTTGTGCTAAGTAGTGTGTATTTTTTACTATCGCTGTATTTGTCCTAAGATTTACATGCATTTAGTGGGGCTTGTGCTGAGTGCTGCACGTTTTTTACTATTGTTATATTTTTACTAGGGTTTGGACGTGCCACTTGTATTTTCAATCTGTTTACTTGCAGTTAACGGGACTTGTGCTAAGTGTTGCACGTATTTTACTATTGTTATACTTGTGCTGAGAGTTTGGGTGTTGAATGTGAATTTTCCGTCCAGGTTTACTCTTATTTAGCAGAGCTTCTGGCAAGTGCTGTGCATTTTTTACTTTCTTTATATTTGCGTTATGGTTTATTGGAGCAGGCCTTTTGAATTGTCGACCCATAGCAGAACTTTGGATAAATGCTGTGTATTTTTTACTGTGCTTATTATTTGCGCTAAGGTTTATTGGCGTGACGCTTGAATTTTCGCTCAAGGTTTACTTGCATTTAGCGAGGCTTGTGCTAAGTATTACATATTTTTTAACGAAGTTGTATTTGCTCTACTAGCTATCTCGAAGAATGTTCCTGTATGTGAGCAGATTCGCTGCTGCTCTGTAGCATTTTCTAAAATAAATTTTCAGTTGAGATTCGAGAAACTCACTGGACATGATCTGTTGCCCTTTGTTGTGCAGTCGCCATAGCAGCGCAACAGAGCGAGCCTACCACTTGATCAAGCGTAGTTTCTTTAGCGGTCATCGTGGCATTTGTTTTGGTATCACTATGGCAACGGCTGAAAATATACATGGAAATATGCTTTGATTTTAGCTCAGTGCATTTTTGTTCACATTGAAGAAAGTCTCATTTAGGTATGTAAGTAGTTTCATTATAGTCTGGGAGCAGATGTCATCCCGGTTGCTCCTTCATGAAGCAAGTATGCGGGAGGTGTCAATGGCTTCATTTGAATGCACAGGAAATGAAATCCAATGGTGGGTGTCGAGCTTCCCTGTAAGAGGGGTGCCACATTTGAAAATGTAAGATGGCAGCAGCATTACTATCTCAAGTTCGTTTTTGCCAAATAATGGCATTCCAGTACAGTTTTTGAACTAGTTAGCTATAGCAAATTTGTAGGAAATAAAATTACTTTCCCAAATGTAAAGTTGAAAAACGTTAGGACTTAGCCTACAAGGGATACCACGTAAAAAAAAAATGTGCCTTAAAAACGTGACCTCATGGGTGGTGTGGAAACAAGACTTTATTTAGACACTTTTAGGAAGCTACCCCTCCAGCAACATCACTTATGCTCACGCCAACAAACCTTGATATCACCCCAATGCAGCTCCAATAAAGTTTGATGTCACTTTCTGTTACTCAAGTAAACCCTGATATCACTGCAGTTTATCACTTCCAGTCTGCTCGAGTAAACTTTAAAATCGCTCCAGCGCAACTCGATGACCCTCAAGTAAACTTTGACGTCACTTCTGCTTGCTCCAGATACCTTGATGTCACTTTTGGCTCGCTTGAGTACACGTTAACGTCACTTTCTATTGCTGCCGTAAAGGGAGGACTACGCTAAACTTTGATGTCATTGCAGCACCTCACTTCTGGCCCACTGGAATATTCCCCAAAATCGCCCCATGCACTGAAACGGCCCTTGAATAAACCTTCATGTCATTTCTGGTTGCTGCAGTAAAGCTTGACGTCACTCCAGTAAACTTTGACGTCGTTGTAGTACATCACTTCCGACCCACAAGACTAAACCCTACAATCGCCCCATGCACCTTGACAGCCGTTGAGTAAAACTTGATGTCACTTCTGGTTGTTGCAATAAAGCTCGACACCACCCTAGTAAATCTTGACATCAGTGCAGTACGTCACTTTTGGTCCACCTGAGAAATCCCTACAATTGTCCCCCCCCCCATGCATCTCAATGGTACTCAAGTAAACCCTACAATCACCCCCATTCTTCTCGATGATACTCAAGTAAATCTTGACGTCACTTCGGTAGGTCCAGTAAAGCTTGACGTCACTCCAGTAAACCTCTACATCCTTGCAGTACGTCACTTTCGGCTATCAAGCAAACCCTACAGTCATCCCGGTGCATCTTGACGACACTCAAATAAACCTTGATGTCACTTTCGGTTGCTCCAGGAAACTTTGCTATCACTTCAATAAATTTTGTCGCCACTCAAGAAAACTTCGATGTTATTCTAGAAAACTTAGCATTATTCTAGGAAACCTTGACGTTACTCACGAAAACCCAATCATTTGCTCACGAAAACCTTGACATCACTCAATAAAACTTCGCCGTCACACAAGAAAACCTCCTCGGTGGGGGTGGGTTTACCGGAGAGGATTATCGGAGGGGGTTGTCCGTAACCATATCATATTTACACCCTACTTACCATTATTTCTTTAGAAGAACCATATACTAGTTCTTTTTTGTTAGGCCGTTAGAAGTCCATTCAGTGGCTCTCAAGAGCACACTCCTGGGTTTTTGCTTAGTGCATGGAACGTTTGTGTAAGACAGCATTAAACAAAAATTTCCGATTGTGCATCAATACTTTCATCAAATACTTCCTGGATCCGATGACCATATGAACCCGAACTTCAGTC
Source organism: Lithobius niger (assembly GCA_023313725.1). Lineage (NCBI taxonomy): Eukaryota > Metazoa > Arthropoda > Chilopoda > Lithobiomorpha > Lithobiidae > Lithobius > Lithobius niger. The sequence goes on from JAHWFP010269525.1 coordinate 125,857, forward strand.
ACATGATTTTCGCAAAACGAATTTAAGAGTCACTCAGAGGCGTGTCAAAACTAAAAAGGAAGGAAGACTGTATCCAATGTGTAACGTTTATACTCTGAACGTGGTCTAACGTTGCTAAACCTGGCATTAAAACGTTTATACTACACTCCACAACAATATGGTTTTTGTCAAAAAATATATTTGGCATGCACATGTTACTCAGCCAATCATTCCGCAAATAATTTTGAAATACCGTCAGACATAAAATGTTCCGTGGTTATTCCTTACACCATTCATAAGATGGTAATGGTAGTGTGTTTTGACAAGAATGAGTAGTGGCAGACCATCCCAACATGCACCACACAATTTTGATATTATTTTGTTTCGTAACCTTTTTTTAAAAATAAATGTCTTGGAGCCATACGTCATCTGAAGCACACTACGGCTAGTGTAGATGAACAGGCTAAATTTTGAACCACACTCAGATACTTTTAAAAGTAGTAAGGAGAGGGGCAAACCCGGTGATGCAAACCGAAACCTCCAATCACCTAATGTTCAGAACAGACCAGGCTAGATCCCATGAACGGTGAAAGAGCACAGTAGTCTCTTACACTACCATGGCTGGCGCAGACTGATAGGGTCTCCTTTCCAAGGTTTCCTTTCCAGATCGGTTCCTTCAGACAACTAGGCTGAGCTCTGCCACCTCTAATCCACAACTAGACTTTCTCGAGGTGGCCAGAATTCTCATGTCGCATCCTGGCAGCCATGAGTCTGACGATCCAGGCAGCTAAAAGAACGCCTATAGGGCCTGCAAATATTGAAGAGCCGAAATAATTTTAGAACTGTGTGATACCTCCTCATTGGGAGGTAGGGGCGGAGCAGTTACCAACCGTTACTGTCACCCCATGGTACGTTTTGGTCCGATCTCATGGCCGTTTATGGCAAGGAACATGAACAGCATTTGTTTTATACCGTGGCAAGCCAAGTTTCTCAACACTTTTATAGGAATCGTAGTTTGGCGCATAGGTATTACTCCGCTGCACATGCAAAACTTAGTGCTAACGTATGTTTAGAAGAAGCTAGTAAGGTTATAGGCAAAAGGGTACTACAGGACAACACAATTAATATAACGCATCTTGCCACACAAATAACATTTTGCAAACAATCATGTGTAAAATAAATTTTCTCATGTAAAATAAATTACCCTTTTCAGTTTAAATGATTGATTCCTTATTACGTTCGCTTTCATCGCCGCTGCCTGTGCTACCGACGCTGCTGCCCCCACAAATCTGCATCTCGATTTCGGCTAAGCGGTGCTCCACTTCCCATTGCTGCTGGCTCAGTTTGACGCTCATGCTTGCATTCTCCGTTTCCAGAGTAATGAGGCGCTCGCGTAGTCTCTTAATCTCAGCCAACAGCATGTCATGAGTGGGCGTTGTTGGGGTATCTCGAGGCGGTGGATGAGGCCCCAAACTGCTGCTCGAAGAAGGAAACTTGAGGGGGAACGAGGACGGAGGCAGCGTCGGGACCCTGGGCACCACAGAATGCAGGGACGACAACGGCGATGCAGCTGAAGCCGCCTGGCTCGGCAACATACCTGTCAACATACCAAAAATATGTTTAAACAAACATGCATGTACACAAAATTATCAATAATGCGTCTTAATTTGTCATAACTTCTTAGTAGCTCAAACTAAATTTGACTGTACTCAGAAGAGCGTATGTGTAGTGCTTAATTACGAACTTCTTCACCGACTGGTTATCTAATCCCCTTATAAATTCTTGATCTAACTAAGGGGAAGAATCATTTAAAGTAACAACTGGTGTCCGAGTGAGAAAGGTCTATAAAAAACTACATGGAGAAGGTGAGTTGCCTTAAATTAAAAAAAAGATGGTTATGGGGAGGGAAGACAATATTGAACTTTAATACAGCTAGTTCCCGGGAATGTGAGGCTACTGTCTTGGGCAGGAAGTACCCTAGGAATTTGCTGACTGTAAACCATCCAAAACTCTGGTTTTCCACAGCCTCTGTCAAGTGATGTGACAAACTGTGCACTAGGGTCAATGCTATTTTTGGTATTCAGTGTAGCTAGTTCGTCATTAACCACAACATAAAATATTCAATTCTACATTTCAAATTTTAAAAACAACCAACTAAGAGCCTATTATCTTTAGTTTATACTACAGAGCGAATAAGGAATATAATTTCAAAGTGAATCACTGTTGTGGTTTGAACTGTGCATGTGCAGGTAGTCTACAGGCCTCTTTTCTTACTTTGTTTTAATTACGGTATCATGAGTGGCCGATCATGTAGACCAATGTATAATTCGGGTCTTATCTCACGTTACTGCTGATAAAGGTTCTTTTTTTGAGCAGTGCTCTGCTATGATCACACTCCAGTGCAAACTTCGTTCACGCATCACGCGGAAACCACAAGTGTACATGGGCTTAAGGAATCATCAGGGTGACAAAATGGGAAGAGGCCTGAGCTAAGAGCCAAGAGAAAACAGCCAAACAACAATAATAGAGCCGTGGCCATATCAACTATTTTAAGTCGAGGCAGTGTCTAATCGTTAAAGGCACGTTTTACAACAGCCAAACAACAACAATTAATGGATTTAAATATCTACTTCACAGAATGTTTGAACATTAGGGTGGGTCATTTTTTTTTTTGTTTTTCGAATTTTATAATGCTAGCCCCCCCTAAAAGTCGTGTTTTGGCACTTAAAATAAAGTGCCACAATTTGAATAATATGACTCAACATCAGGCCCCAAAGTGGCCAAAATTTCGTTTTTTTATCAATATTTTACTAAAAACATGCTAGCCGCTGATGTTATTCTAAACTTGTTTTAAAATAGAAACCAAACCATATCGGCTTTAATTAACTCCTGTAATGCTGGTAGACCTTTATTTTTAAAATTGCACAGATCTTGGTTAAAGTTTGAACAGAACACGATAGATTACGCCTTGTTAGTTATTCGACTTTAAAGTCTATTTCGACTCAAATTGTGGCGGTATGTTTTTGTCCAAAGTCCTAACTTTGATGAGGCCATCCCGAGCTAAGGCTGGTCATTAACTTCTCTGTTCTGCCAACTTCTTGGGAGGGACAAGGCTGATTATTGAAGTTGCGCCGTACTTTTCATTTTTTGTCGGTGTCTGTAGTTCATCAAATTGACAGTAAGTGGAGGTTCAGTGAAAGTGCATTCCTGCCAGTTTATCATGTCAATGTAATATTTACACTGGAAATTCAACGGGTGAATTGAAAACCTTCTGATTTTGTTTTCTTTGGAGTTCTCCTAACATTGAAACTACAACGAGTTGTTGAACGTGGTCCCGGTCATCACAGAGCATCGCAGCAAGAATATTTCAGGGTTGGCGATGTAAGCATTCGCTTGGATTACTATTTGGAAAATTGTGTACATGTCCTCGTCCTCATCGTCCAAGTATTTTCTATAAATTCTGTAAATTCTTTGGGCCGTCTTTACATTTTAGATTACATTTGTTCTAGAACCAGTGATGGTACATTGGATTGTTTGTAACTGCACTCAAATGAACTTCCTTTACATCACCTCATGGAGAACTTAGATGAAAAAATTTCAGGGTCATCTGGATTTTATGGATCAATTGGAAAAAAATCTACAATCTTGTTTTATCAACTACCAAGTTAAATTCCATGGGTTTAACTCTCTTAAATATCTCTCAAATAGCAGTGATCCTTGCTCAGATCTTTTACATCTACTGGAAGAATGTCGAATCTAATTGCTTTGAATTTAACTACTGGTAGTTATGACAAAATTGTATATTTTTTCCAATTGGTCCAAAAAATCCAGAGGGCCCTGAAGTTTTCTCATCCAAGTTCTCCATGAGGTGATGTAGAGGCAGTTAATTTGAGTGAAGTTGACAAACAATCCAATGTACCATTCGCTGGTTCTAGAGATCAAATGTAATCTGAAGTGTAACGACGGCCCAAAGAACGTACAGATTAGTCTTAGTTTCTCAAAATACTTGGACGACGAGGGCGAGGACATGTACACAATTTTCCAAAAGGTAATCCAAGCGAATGCTTACTTCGCCAACACTGAAAATGTTCTTAGTACGACGCTCTGTGATGACCGGGTAAATGTTTGGCAGCTCGCTGTTTGCCGTATTTTCAATGTTACGAGAACTCCAAAGAAAACAACTACAAAGGTTTTTAATTACCCCACTGAATTTCCAATGTAAGGATTACATCGACATGATAAACTGGCAGGAATGCACTTTCACTGAACCTCCACTTCCTGCCAGTTTGATGAACTACAGAGACTGATAAACGATGAAGAATCACGGCACAACTTCCCCTTCAATAATTTGCCTCCCAAGCGGTTGAAAAAACTGTGAAGCTAGTGACAGAAGCTTCGGTCAGCAGGTGTGGTGCCTCAGCTCGGGATGGCTTCGTCAAAGCTAGGTTTTTGTACAGAAACGTACTGCCACAATTTGAGTTGAAATAGACTTAAAGTCGAGTAACTAACAAGGTATTACCCAACTCGGTGTAATCTACCGTGTTCTGTTCAAACTTTAGCCAAGATCTGTGCAAATTTAAAAACAAAGCTCTACAGTATTACCGGAGTTAATTAAAGCCGATTTGGCTTGGTTTCTATTTTAAAACAAGTTTAGAATAACATCAGCGGCTAGCATGTTTTTCGTAAAATACTGAAAAAAAAATAAAAAATTTTGGCCTCTTTCGGGCCAGATGTTGAGTCATATTATTCAAATTTGGTACTTTTTATTTTTAGTGCCAAAACACAACTTTTAAAGGGGCTAGCATTATAAAATTCGAAACGGCTTTGCCGTTTAGGAAAAAAAACATTCGAGTTCGTATCCTCATACTCACAGCTGTGAAGGTACACAAATAAAAACGGATTAGAGCTCACTCGAACGCAACGAACTATAATTTGAACTGTAATTCCAGGGAACAAGAACTGTTTTTACTCATTGGTTATGTAGAAAGTGAATGCAGTTTGTGTTTGAAATGTTTAATGTTTGCGTGTGCGTGCGCTTGTGTGTGAGCTTAATTTGTGTATAAGGCCTTTTTTTTTATTTGTTTGTCTTTATTGTTTTACATTTTAAGGCTGTTTCGTGTGAGTGGCTATATGTGTTATTTTGTGTGCATTTATAATTTGTAAAACAAGCTGATTCCTAGTTAGGGCAGTTTTTTGCCTATGTTTGTGTTTGAAGGTTTCTGTTTTAGTTCTAGTTCACGTAATTACATGTTCATTTTGTGTACGTATTTTTAATCCTTCAGTTTTGTATGCGTTTTGCTGTTTATGGCGTCTGTGTTGTATGTGTTTGCGGGTTTAGGTTTTCATTCCGTTTCATGTGGGCGTTTATATGTTGTATTTTGTGTGAAATATCCAACCGTTTTGTTTGTTGGATTATTGATGTACATGCATGAGTGTGCATGGAGGCTGGCATTTCTCAGTCCTTGTTCCCTGAAATTGGAGTTCAAATTATAGTTCGTTGCGTTCGAGTGAACTGTAATCCGTTTTTATTTGTGTGCATTAACAGCAGTAAGTATAGCGATAAGAACTCTTAATGTTTTTTTTTCTAAACGGCAAAACCGTTTTTTGTTCAGTTTTTGTTGGCTTTTTTCGCTTTCTCATTATTGTAATTGCTACGGTCTGGGCTATCATATGTACGGTATGTCCACTGTGCATCCAATTTTGTTTCCGAAAAAATGGAACAGTAGAAATGCCTATTTATGTTCATGTTCTACCCAAGCTTTGACCCATGTCTGTTATTTGATGGTAACACACTGGCGTGTGTCTAGATTTAGAATGTGTCATCTCGATGGGTAGTTGATTTTGCATTGTTGCAGGCAGATGCAGTATCGTGCCAAACAATTCAACTGGCTTCCCGAAATCCGCATTGAAGAACTAAATAAGTCATTCAGTTATGTCGTCTGCCCAACTTTCACACATTTATGATTTAAAACTTGAAGATATACACAAACACCAAGACTATTTCATTTTGGTTCTCCACAACGAGTTAGCTTCTCTGGCTGACAATGCTAACGCAAACAAGATACAACGACAATGTTATTTTCCCCACGCAATATTGCAGCTATGTCAAATTTTCCTCAGCCTTGCTAGATACGTAACTGTGGCACTGTCCAGGACTGCAAAACAGCTCTTCTTGCAGTGTTTTGACAAGAATTTCCATTTGAATGAGCATAACAACAGTGACAAACATTACATATAGGTTTACACATAATGCATAAACAGGGGAAGCAATCACTCCCACTGTCATTTGCCAAAATGTGTTCAGGAAACTCGTTATTTTCCGCGTATTTCAATAACCGCCTATAGTCATAAGATGTGGACTTCCAAGATGAGCTAAAGAGGATCGTATCGAGCACAGTCTTCCATTGGCAGCCAGTCTCCTTGGCTTGACTGTGATTATTATGATTTACAGTTTTCTTACAGTGTTCCTACAGCACACTCATGATAGTGCTTTAATAATAAACAACAAGATAGTGCTTGTTTATAAAGCTTGCAAACAAAACATTAAAAATGCTTCGGCATATCACAGTTTGTGTTTGTTTTAACCACTTAGCTTGTATCCTTTCATAGGAAATCATGTCAATCACTACACAATGCACGATAAGAGGCGACAAGTTAATTTTAAAGCTGTTTGGAATATCCAAACATATGTAACTTCACTTGTAATTGAAGAACAAGTGGATAATTCTGATTCTGTGCATTACGTTACTGCGCCACGTGATTCTCTCCATCGTTTCAAATCTACTGAAAATAGGAATTCTACCGAAACTCCGAATCTAAGCAGAATTACGACTTTCTTAGATCTACAAATCAACAGATTTATGAGCTAAGATTACGAAAATCACGAATTTTACAGGGCAAACTAGGTAACTCTCTAAAATACAAAAAGAATAATTAAAATCCATTGCATTCAGTATTTTATGCATTACAATGAAACAATTTGAGATTTACTAATTTTATTACCATTTCGTGCCGCTGTTCGTAAAGTGCGTTAACTGATTTGACTTGTATGCGTACATTTTTTAGTTTTCTAATCAGAACAAACATTTGATAACAAAAAAGCCAACCATATAACCTCTAAAAAATGCCCCACTTACTTCAACAGCTCTTAGGTTAACGCCACTTTGCTAACAACGCCATCTAGCGGCAAGAAGTGGATTTAATGTTGGTAAATCTCAAATTCTTTATTGTATTGTATAAAATGTTTTATGCAACGGATTTTAATTATTCGTTTTGCATTTAATAGCGTTAAAAAATGCCTATTATTGTAACAAACAAATATACTTAAATTTACCCTTTAAAATCACTCGTTTTAAGTGGAGGCATTTTTGTAGTACCATAATTAAATGCCCATGGGCTGTTAAAATTAACTCGATAAAAAAAGGAAGTGGGTTGTAAAAAAGTTATAATACGAATCTTACTTCTGTCCAGGAAGGGTGTTTAGGCCTAACTCCCATTGCAGAAAATTCGGCTTTTATATAAGCGATCATTCACGCACATGATAGGCATTCAGTGCAGCATTAACGCAATGCATTTATTGTTATTTGTTCAGAAATTTAGGTTATTGGTCTACTACTAGTTTAGTTAGTACGCTTTATGTATGAAGCTTTTAGCAAATTCTGGTGTAGAAATACCACGCTATAGGAGGATGAAGAATGAAGGATTACCTTGAGTGTATGAAGCTTTTAGTAAATTTCTAGCAGAAAAATTACGATCTAAGCCGGAGGGGGGGAGGGGGTAATTAGGTAATTTCAAAATTTATGACCTTAAAGCAGTTTAGGGGGTGGCGTAGCTTTGTCAGTTGTTATGATACAAAGGTTCGCATGTTGGGACTTCTTCCCATCATCTGCACCGGTAGAGCTTAAAGAGTGGCCCATACACCCATATTTGTAAGGGATCTCTTTACAAGGTCCTGTTATGGGGAATTTGTGCATATTTTTTGCACTATAGTCCTTTAGGAATGTTCTGCCCACAGAAAACCAATATTCGTAATGGAGTTCTTTACAAGATCTCTATGGATCTTTACGGGAGAGTAAGTGCACAATTTTTGCACTATAGTCCCTTTGGAATGTTCTGTCCACTGAAAACCAACATTCCTAATGGATCTCTTTATAAGCTCCTGCTATGGGGGAGTTTGTGGACATTTTTGCACTATATAGTCCTTTAGGAATATTCTGCCCAAAGACAGCCAACATTCCTAATGGATCTCTTTACAAGCTCCTGCTATTGGGGAGTTTGCGCACTTTTTGCACTATAGTCCTTTAGAAATGTTCTGCCCACAGACATGTAGAACTGCGTTTACGTTCTTCAGAATCGCCTGGTATCTTCTGCCACTAAATAACATGATGAATGAAGAGAAATGAAACTGTGTTCGTGTATCTGAGATTACTGCTGTCTCCAAAATATACCTCTAGCAATTTTCAGAACAGCTGGGCGTTAATATGTCAACTGCTCAAGTCCATTCTTTCCGTCATTGTTACGAAATAAAAAAATTAACAATACAACCTACTCAATATTTTAGAGTTTTAAATTGCATACAACCATATGGTCTGTTATATAATTAAATATATATAAACATCACACAAAACATGACGGGACCTGCCAAATTTTCAACCAGACACATGACTAAGCGCCATTAAACGATTATGGTTTTTTTCCCACATTTGTCAGTCATGTATAATCAAATCTTAACGAAATACCGGAAGACTGGGAAAAACTTGGAAGCTCAATTGTTTAATGTCACGTGTCCGATAATAATGGCAGCTCTCATGGTGTTTCAATGTTTCAAGATGTATACGTTTTTTGACAAACCATATTGGTATGTATTATAAATTTTAAGTAGTAATTTTAAAACTATGTAGAATACTGCCCAGGTTGTAATGTTAATTTTAATTTTGTATCAATGAGGAAAAGGCGGCTATAGATATTGAGAGGTTGAAATATAAAAGCCCAAGTGTTGCTAACAAAGCAAATAGCATAAAAGCATTTTCACTGGCTTCGTGAAAATACAAAGTACACTGATGTGATAAGAATGAAAAATACAACTGGCACAACCCAGGACTTTCCGCATCCAAGGGCGTCGATTTTTATAAAGTTGTGGGGGGACATAGTAGTAGCGCCAACCAACTCCAGTGGGGGGGGGGGGGGGAAATTTAC